>NW_021011618.1:577526-800643 GCF_003987935.1 Bombyx mandarina
GAATATGCTCTTTTCTTGAATAACCCAATGTCGCAGTTGTTGGGGAAGACCGCTGATGGCAACGAATTCCAGAGATTTACTGTGCGTGGCAGAAAACTGTTTTTAAAACGCATTGTAGTGGAACGCCAACCATCCAGATGGTGCGGATGATAGTTCCGGCGAGACGATCGGTTGCGAAAATCAGCGGCTTCTATTAAATTGAACAACTCCTCGGAACACTCCCCATTGTAAATTCTGTAAAGTATGCATAGGGAAGATAGATCCCTACGCAGTGCCAAAGGATCTAGCCGATCGGCAAGTTCAGGATCGTCGACAATCCGAGATGCCCTACGTTGGATTCGGTCAAATGGAGATAGCTGATAACCCGGAGCCCTGGCCCAAAGGTGGCAACAATACTCCATGTGAGGCCGCACCTGCGCCTTATACAGCTTAAGGCGGTGAGCCGGTTTGAAGTACTGTTTGGCCCTGTTGAGTACTCCGAGTTTTTTGGAGGCCATTTTAGCCTTGCTCTCCAAATGACCGCCAAACTGGACAACACTGGAAATGTCTACGCCCAGAATGCCCATGTTCGGCTTGGCACAAATGTGAGTGTTTCCGAAGAGTGGCGATGCGACAAAGGGGGCTTTTTTAGCAGTGAACGCACAAACTTGAGTCTTAGAAGGGTTAAACTGGACTAGATTTAGCCCCCCCCAATCGGAAATCTTCACAAGGGATGATTCGATTTCAGACACAAGTTTGTTCCGACACTCATCGACGTGATCCCGAGAGATATTGCTGCGGCCGAAATACAGTGCATCCACGGTACTGTCATCCGCATAGCAATGAATGCCACTGGTATGCAACAAATCATTGATATGCAGAATGAACAATGTCGCAGTGTCAGACGGCCTCCTACCAGATGGATCCATGACCTAGTGAGAATCGCTGGGTCACATTGGATACAGGTGGCAACGGACCGGCCGCACTGGATATCAGTTAGAGAGGCCTATGTTCAGCAGTGGACAGTGGACAGACTGTGGTGATGATGATGAGTCATTACAAAATTTTACCGGGTCTGATTTTTTATTACACGATGCTATTCCTTCACTGTGGATATCGTTCGATAACAGTTTAGTTAACCTTAACAAGCGATTATTTGGTTAGAAAAATTAATATCTGTCTAAAGACATTGGAACACCGGCACTGTCGCATCGCTCGATACCAGTACACGGGGCGTGTTATCCTTTAGACCACGATGAATGACCATCGAAGTTCGACAAAGTTGTTTTTTTTTTCAAACAAGATCCGAAACTCTTATGAGATTACTGCGGCTAGGGGGCACGCGGGGTATGTGGAACATGACGGTCTGCAGATGTGGAAAGCAGAGCGCGCGCCCAAGGATATTTTTAGGGCCCTCCTCGGGCTATTTCAATTCGCGGCTACCACGACAGTAAATCAGCAAAAAGCCAACTGATGCTCACAACTTTATGTTGTGAGCATCAGTTGGCTTTTTGCTGATTTTACGGTCGACTACGACATATTTATTATGTCGTAGTCGACCGTAAAATCTCATATGTCCTGTAAACACGAAATTGTTTGAATTCTTCCCAAAATAAAATTCAAAGCTCTCGTACC
Organism: Bombyx mandarina; assembly: GCF_003987935.1. The sequence goes on from NW_021011618.1 coordinate 579,141, forward strand.
TACTGATGCTATGTAAATCGTAAGGCGCTTCCTTCGTTAGCAAATGCATTCAGTAATGAATGTTTTATGTACAAAAACGCGAAAAACTAAATGCACTGTGAATTAATGGAGATGCAAGTCGAAGGGGTCACACACTTCAGATTCATTTAGGCTTATATCCAAAACGTTCAATAAATCATATCAGACGTTGTTGTGAGTTTTAATACGGCTCGATTTTGAATTAAAAGATTCTTGTATTAGTGTTTTCATTTCAATATGTATTTACTGTATTTTTTTTTTAATTATTTTCCCAAAGATATTACTCTATGCTCCGTAAAGATTTTAATGATGGTGGACAAGGGATACTCGGACTTAAAGTCAGTCGTTGTTATTGACAATGCCAATGAAATATTTGATAGAAATACCATCGGTGCTACTTATTCAGTTTGAGTTTATAGCTTTTGTATCTAAAGTTCAAGTCGCCTTAACGGTCGGCGAACTTCATGACTAAAGCTACTTTTGGGGTTTAAGCTCGCGTCTTTTATTCTCACGATGACCGGTCATCCGTGACCACGACAAAATGTAAAGTATACGAACGTCGAAAGTAATGTATTGAAAGAAATATAAGTAAAATTTTAACAACGGTAAAAAGCAAAAGAGATGACAGTGTATTACCAACTTGGGCCTGCGACAACGTTTATTACTTATTACGAATACAAACATTTAAACAAACAAAAAAATATATAATAAATTACGCAAAAATCTTTGTCTGCACGACACTATCACATACTGATTTTTATTATTTCGTGCGAAGCTTTATATTCTTTTTTGCAAACACATCGTTCTTCACAAAGCAAGCAAGCATATACACCCCCACGCCGCTGATAATGAGCGCAGTAATCAACAGACCCTCATATATTCACTCCTCATATATATATTACATACATTATTGTCTGCGTAGGCACATATCATCCATTGAAGTATGTTTTATTTAAGGAACCCTTTGCGTTTTTTTTAAGTTGTCATTTTTTTTAAGGATTGCCCATCGGCTTCATGCGACGCCATTATTGCCATCATTATAACATTAAATACATATAAATTATTAAATTTACAAGAGCGAAATGCCATGAGGTCATTTCATTTAAGGTTTAAATTAAATGGGATTAAATCGGAACTATTTCACTATCATGGACAGAGGAAGATATATTTCTAAAGCAAGACTTACTTGAGGCTCAAATGTCCTTGGTGTTCAAAATATAATTTTTTTATTGCTTAGATAGGTGGACAAGCTCGTGGCTCACCTGGTGATATGCGGTTACCGGAGCCCATAGACATCTACAACGTAAAAGCCGCCACCTACATTGAGATGTAAGTTCTAAGATCTCAGTATAGTTACATCACTATAGTCATCTCATTGTGAGTCTCTGCGAACAATTCTTCTTCTTCTTCCCAGTCGTACACTCTTGGCAGAGTGGTCGTAGTCATGCATCCGTCGGATCCTGCGATACTGATGCTCTCGCTATGCGACGCCATGTGGCACGGTGTTTCGCAAAGTGAGAGCAATCACTTATGTTAGAGTGAGTCACAGATTCTATGAGGTTTTTTTTTTATTGCTTAGATGTGTGGACGAGCTCACAGCCCACCTGGTGTTAAGTGGTTACTGGAGCCCATAGACATCTACAACGTAAATGCGCCACACACCCTGAGATATAGTTCTAAGGTCTCAGTATAGTCACAACGGCTGCCCCACCCTTCAAACCGAAACGCATTACTGCTTCACGGCAGAAATAGGCGGGGCGGTGGTACCTACCCGTGCGGACTCACAAGAGGTCCTACCACCAGTAATTACGCAAATTATAATTTTGCGGGTTTGATTTTTACTGCACGATATTATTCCTTCACCGTGGAAGTCAATCGTGAACATTTGTTGAGTACGTATTTCATTAGAAAAATTGGTACCCGCCAGCGAGATTCGAACACCAGTGCATCGCTCGATACGAATGCACCGGACGTCTTATCCTTTAGGCCACAACGACTTCCAGGTCGGTCCATCGTGTTGGAGATCGTCCGCAAGTTCTTTTGCCTTCGACTTTCCCTTGCACCACCAACCACTGCGCTGCGAAGTAAAGTAAAGAATATTCACGCCCACCTCTTTCCCACTGGCGCGGACGAACGCGCGATCTTGAAGAAAACCTCGGAAGGGCGCCATTCCAGTCGCCGGATCCACCATTATTATTGGTGTTTAGGTCTGCATTGGAAGCCAACACAACAAAGTTACAGTAATCAATTCGAAAATTAATTAAAATCGTGATCCTAAAAACATAGCTGCCTAAGCTGTTGGAACTATTAAAAAAAATCATGGCTAAATACTAATAAATAAAGTCGAACGGTATTCCCCTAAACCGTTCGGCGTCTCCACTCCTCCATCCGCCCGATTGCAAGTGATTCAGACGACAAATAAATTGCCATTAGCAGTTGGATCGAGAGCCCCTTGCCCGCCCCGATTTATTGAGCACCGCTAAACAATAAGACTTAGATAAATGCATTTAGGAAGGTTGCCAAAGACGTGAAATTTATCGAAGCATAAGAGATTGCGTTGGCGGTATTTCGAAAATGTTGTTGATTAGTCACTCAGGTAAAACGCCTTCCAGAACTACAGAGATTATTCGGTGCTTTCACTCATCAGGCTTTGCTTATATGGGTCCATGACTAATAAGTCTTATAACTTCGATGGATTTAAAGGATATTTTCCTTCTTTTTTTTATAACTTAGATGAGTGGACGAGTTCATAGCCCACCTGGTGTTAAGTGGTTACTGGAGCCCATAGACATCTACAACGTAAATGCGCCATCCACCTTGAGATATAAGTTCTAAGGTATCAGTATAGTTACAACGGCTACCCCACCCTTCAAACCGAAACGCCTTACTGCTTCACGGCAGAAATAGGCGGGGTGGTGGTACCTACACGTGCGGACTCACAAGAGGTCCTACCACCAGCAATTACGCAAATTATAAAGTGAAATATTAAATGAAAATATAGAGTATTTCTGTAATATCAATTAGAGTGCATTTATCGGTTTATGTTTTTAAAAAAAAGCAATGAAGCTAGTACCTAATATTAGAAACTTTAATAGTGAATAAAATGGCGGACTGTAAGGGAATTATCGTATTAGGCGCCGAACAAGGCACCCTAATACGTTAAGTGGAGTGTAAGGGCTGTCAAACTTTAATAAAAACAATAAAATATTAACTTAACAATAATAATAAAAATAATTATAATACAGAATTAAAGGAAGAAATTACTAGAGTTTGGAAAATGAATGAAGTATATATTGTGCCGCTGGTGCTTCTTAAGCTACTGTACTTAGAGTGATATATATGTATTTTACAAAATTAAAATTGTTCAAGTATTTGGTGCTTCTTTACTTTCTGTGAGTCCGTTTGCCACTTGGCAAAGGCCTCCTCTAACCTACTTCATTCTGATCTCTCTTTGGCTACTCTACTCTATCTTATGCCTGATATCATCGTCCCGTCTTTTTTGTTGTCTGCCTCTTTTCCTCCTGCCTTCCTTTGGGTACCAATGTGTAGTTAATTTGCTCCATTTTTCCTTTCCTCTAACAACGTGCCCCGCCCACTTCCATACAATATTAACGTATATACTATAAAAACAATACAATATAGTTAATATTAACAAGCCGTATAAAATATTATATCAACAGCTACTTGCACAGGGGGTGAGTCTGGCTGTCCAACGAGGTAACGTAGCCAGTATCTTGTGAACTGTGCCTCCTTCAAGCGCATTGGAAGATTTGTTCTACTGTGTGAGTTGATATATGTTAAATTATTTTGATTAATTATATTATAAAATTATCGATAAAAAATCTAAAAATGCTTCAAATAAACGAGAGTACACAGCTAGTAGTCAACATGATTTATTTTCCTGCAATGAATTATGTGCCGATATTAACGCGTATGACCATTGTCTTTGTCAAAATAAAATCTAATCTACTAGCACCCCTACTAGCAGTATGAATATTTTGCTATCTTTACAAAAAATTCTTAGCTACTACTAACTAGTCGTTGTAGTCAAAAGTCGAAATGCCCACAGCAGATATTAATTTGACAACGACTATATGTTCCAATGACATCATTGCGATAAATAAAAGCCTAGATGATCCGTGACACGTCACCATAACATCTCTGGGAGATTTTACTGGTATAGGTAATACTCTCAATACGCTGCAACAGTGCATGCCCCTGGAATCAATTACTCCCACCCTAAATTAAGGAAAGAAGCTGATTCGGATTCTACTTAAAGTATCTGGGAATGCTTGCGCTCTGCTATAGTGAGCTATCAGTGGTATTATCTTTAATATGAAAACCCCAAACATAACTCTCCCTCATGTATTTCCTCTAGAATATAACCTACTCCAATTGATCCCTCAGCAGGGTATACCGCTGTAATAAAATTTTAATTACTTGTAAACGTGTTCGTGGTTACAACGTAATATGGAATCTGTGGACTCGATTAACCATTAACCAATTTGTGCAGCTTGGTACCACAGCGTCTGTTTGTCTTAGCTGGAAAAAACAAGAGAAAGGCTTCTTCGACCTTTTGATTATCAACCTCTTATCAATTATCTGCTGGCTGATGTATCTGTCATAATTAAAGACATGAGTGGATGAAGGGGATATGATACAATTTGTTAATTTTGAAAAAAACTGGCAACAAACTTTTGTTCCTTGTACATGACTCCTTGATCGCAATTTCTAAAAAGAGCCTTTAAACCTGGCGTTTTAAGGTCTAATATGGTTTATAGGCACATAACACCTTCATTCAATGTAAAAACTCAAAAATCTTAAACATTGTACTTAAACCCTTCATCCACTCATGTCGTCAATTGTATTTATCTGTCGTTGTGCCTGGAAAAAACAGAAGGCAATTTTTTATAATTTTATATTTATAATTATATCTAATAATAAAAATAAACGAATCTTACAGCCCTAACACCAGAGCTAACAAGACCAAAAGTAATTTCCCCATCGACAGCCCTGCTGCGCTGTGCCACACAATATTAACAACCGCACATTATGAAAACCTTAACTCAAGTGAATAAAGTTTAATTTGTTTCGAACACTTGTTTTTATACTTGTGTATGAAGAAAATAGCACTTTACGTGATTATGGTAGATTATACGGAGCAGGGGAAATAACATTGATTCTATCTATTCAATAACATTTAACTTTTATCCCTGTTAAGTGAAAAAGATGATGTAGCAATTGGGACCTACGGAAATTAATTCAATTTTTTTTTTGTGAAACTTACGGGGCAACTATATTGTGGCTGGCATTGTAATTATTGTCAAATTGATGATATCTACAACTCTAAACAAACATTGCGTTGCGATCTCTACCTAAAGAACATTCGAAGCAGGAAACATCGTAACCTTGAGGAAAATTCAGTTTTAAATTCATTCAAATTGATACAAGTCATCATCTACGAGACGAAGCTGAGTGAAGAAAATGCTGCATATAGATAAGGAAATGAATGACAATATAAATGTGACACTAAAAAGAGATAAAGATATGCGCCTACACGATTTAACCTGCGAGAGAATGAGATAGAATGATTTGTACGGTTCCCGGCTACGGCGCGTTAGCGGTGCACATTTTTTAAGTATTTTTTTTTCGATAGTATTTGCTAGTGTTCACCGATAAACACGTGTTGATTGTATTTTTATTGTTTTTTATTTCGGCTCGGTTAAGGTCCAAGAACTAACGATTGAACTCTCATATCGGTAGGCAGCGGCTTGGCTCTGCCCTTGGCATTGCTGAAGTCCATGGGCGACGGTAACCACTCACCATCAGATGGGCCGTATGCTCGTCTGCCTACAAAGGCAATAAAAAAAATATATATTTCGTTTTAGAAATTAATACAAATTTCCTCATAGTTTTATGAATTCACGCAAACCTTTACACAGTACAATATCAATTATTTCTGACGTCATTATCCATTACGTCATCAAAACCACGGAATAGATAAATAAGGTTGGAATGGTAATGTAGGCGGGGCAGACGTGCCACAGTTATGATTGTACAAACATAACTCGACCGATTCTTTCATTCACCGCGTTTAGTGCGCTTCGGACTATTTGGGCGAACAGATCTCCGCTTTATAGTGCCGTGTTGTGCAATTATAACTTGTAAAACAAAAAATCAGACCTCAAGTATAGAGCGAGGACGTATATCTTTCGATCGGTTAGTCGAAATTACCATTTAATTACAATATTAATTGTCTAAAACATAAAAATATACTGAGCATTATGAAATTCCAAACATTAACAATATTATTGCAGCAAGTTATAAATAGCATACATTGCGCGATGTGTACTCGCCCAATGAACGCAATGACCAAGTCAGCTTCCAATGTACTACATGCATTGCGTTCTCTACACTTCAATCTTTGATATTTCGGCCTTTGCCCTGATTGGCCGTGGTGCAGTTTGTCGATAGTGAGGTGACCATGTGGTGAAATAAAATCATCGACAGAACTCTCGACTATATTTACATTTGACATGGATAATTTTTGCATTATTTTATATTTAATTAATGATACCTAGTATATTCTTAGTGAGACGTATTTTGAGTAAAATAAATATGTATTATTATTATTGAATTATTATCATTGAATTAAAGTGAAGGTATAATATAAAGGGACATGTAGACCTCTCATTTACGGGTATTTACTATATTGTCTAAGACGTATTAAAATCTAANATATCTTACGGTACGGTATTTAGTAGAAACACATGCGGTTTTATGACGCCCCTTACCGTCATATGTAGCAATAGTACAGATTTAATATCTTACGGTACGGTATTTAGTAGAAACACATATAAATGTAGATTGTGTTAATTATAATGATGAATTTATTTTTGTTAATTTTAAGAATTGACATTACATTCTGCCAAAGCTGACACAAGGTCAGTTTAAAGTTCGTAACATCTCGATAAATATTATACACTATTTGCATGTAAAATGCTATTACGCTGTAAAAAATATTTAACGACCATGTCGGATCCGCGCAGTGATACCAGGAATGCTTTAATACAAATGACATTATTGTTAAACTTTACTTTTTGTTTCCAAACAAGATGGTCGATATTTTGCTTTTCCCGCATCGTAGATACAATTATTACTGCTTATACTATAATAAAATAATATAATCTCGCTATTATTATTATAGGTATTAAGGTAGTTCGCGGACTGTGCAACCGTTCACTTCATCGTCTGCTTTTTTAACTAAGTAATAAATAGTAGTAGCGGTTAAAGTGTGATAAAGTAGTGATAAATAAAGGAACAATACTAAGAACCACAGGAACAAATGTTTTCTTATTGAAAGAGTGCGTAAACAATACAAAATCTATAAAAATATCAAGGGACGCGCAACTGACATTTATATCCATTACTCTAAGTGTAAATGATCTAAAACTCGTTAAGTGCAGTGAAGGGGACATAAATAATCATTAAAATCGTTAAACTGTTAAATAGTGAACACAAGGATTCTATTTGATTTATTTTTTGCATTGGTGTATAACCTAACATAAATATTATTCGCATCGTCACACAAATCACCTCGTACAAAAACGTTAGCGCCACCTAGCGTGAGCAGCTGAACTCTCAAGATAAAACTCGATAAACTGGAGATAACATCTGCTATAAGCAACGTAGTTCCAATACTATCCACAAGATTGTATTAGTAGTACTTTGAGGTATAAAAGTAATGGAAGAAATTAAAAATATATTAAGAAGCATGCAAGAAGAGATGAAACAACAAAAAGCGGATATGTTAGATATGAAGGAGGAAATAAAAAATACCATTATAAATAATATGAATGAAAAATTTCACAGTCTTGAATTAAAGACCGAGTTANTACGGGTGTTTTGTGCTAGTTTGCGAACGAATATCTGTCCTGAGATTTATGTGTGGGTGTTTTTGTTGTGTGCGAAATACTTGTAATCACAGTGTGTGTATGTGTAGAAATTAAAATAGTGGGGATGAAGCGGCGACACTGGTTCTAATACAAAATTAGAGCAAAGGCCTTTCCAACCTTATTTATCTATTCCGTGATCAAAACCCTAGAGCTAAACAAAAATTCGCCGCTAAACAAAAATGTTTTCTTATTTACATGTATAAAGATGCAAAGATATTCGCTTCAGAAAAATGTACACACAGCATAATGAGATAGTACGAATGATAATTACGGAGGTATATAAACCTGTGCGGAGACTCACCATTTAAAACAAGGGGAGGAGTCTGTAAGTACAGACGGCAGAAAAATAATTTTGTTTCATCTTAATTAAGTTTTGTTTTGTGTAATGTTTAAATTAAACTATTTTAAACCACAAAATATTCTCATTTAAATTAGGAAACTTCTAAAAATGAATGAATTATTCTTCTATATTTAACCTACCTACCTAGAACCTTCGCCATTTTTGATAGCTAGTGCATAAACTTTTTCAGTCATCAGTCAAGCCACCACCCTATTACTAAGGCGTCTTTACATGATTCAGAATAGGCCCGAGCACTCAGACGTGCCTAACGAGGAAGATCACATCAGAACCCAGTCGTAATAAGCAATCAAAACTTTTTTGAAGCTGTGGATGAACTCAGTATTACCGCGGTCTCTACTCCTAGTGTTGAAGCAGAAGGCATCTAATGCAAGGGTTATTGGATCTGATGGACGTGTCTAGAGCGACGATGGTGACTGGCTCCTGCGTGATCAGGATTCGGGGAGTACTCAGCGGCGGCAACGATAAGGCCATTATCATGACGCATAGCCCTATCGAGGTAGATTACTTAGTATGGTCCAATGATGAAGATATTGAAATCATCTCAATTATTTTCTATTTCTACCCAGTAGAATCTCACGTACGAAGCACAGAGAAAACTTCTTCGTAGTCCGTAAGGCTATCAATAATACAATGTGAAGACTTCTCTTAGTCTTATTCAATTTATTTTTCTAGATAATTTCTTATAATATTGGATGGGTTTTTATGTATAATTAATATATTTAATGTACTATAATCTTTTATAATTAATAATGATAATGACTAATAATAACTGTGAACAAATCACGCAGGGTCATCCGGTCCCAATATAGAATTCCCTGTGTTATGGATACCAGAGTAGTGGTACATACTTATATACGTCTTAATATATACATTATATAGATAATAAGCACCCATACAAAGAGCAAGCAAACCTGTTTATCACAAGAGTGTTTGCTCCACAGAAATAATATCAAGATCTTGGTTGAGGTCTTGATTTATTTCTGTGGTTTGCTCTATCTGAGAATCGAACCCACGACAATCGGCGCAACGATCACGACCGCTAACAACTGCATCACCGAGTCAGTCTATTGATTAAGAATACTTTTACGATTTTATCTCGCGGTTCACATTTTGTTGCAGTGGTTGTGCTAATTACTGTTTAGAGCGTGGTCTATATTTTGATGCTAGCTTCAATAAAAACTAATTTCAGAGCGAAAGTTTTTATTTTATTTTAATGTACAACACGCGCACGCACAACCAGAATTTTATTGTAACTCACACTAACTGTGTTGCCATACCTATTAGTGTGTTCCCACGTTTAAAAATAATCGTATAAAATTTTATGTTTAGGATTGCCCTAAGCAGTACAAATAAAAAAACGCCAGATTAAACCTTAAAACTAACTTTAATTACGACTCGTGAAAACCGAATACTAATACCTACTAGTACTTTAATTTGAATAAGTATAACTATCATAATTGTTGTGTCGCTAATGATCGAAATTCCACCATTATTGGTGGCTCCTCAAAATTTACATTAATATTACGTCTACGTATAGGTACGTCTGATGTACTTCTTTCATCATATCTGTTCAAAATCGCAATAAGATACTAATAATTCCAGCGGATACATGCGCTGAAGGAAATTCCATCGTGTAATAAAAGATCAAACTGGCTAAGCTTATTTGCAAATTCGCTGGATGTAGGACGTATTGTAACTTTCTTTGTTACTATGAAATTATCATTATTGTAACCCGCACGGATAACTATTTACCACGATTCTGCCTATTTCTCATATTATGGGCTCGTGTAAGTTAAGTCTTGATCCGCCCCGCCCGTAATAGGCCCGTCCATACACAGCGACCCATTGAGTTTCTCGCCGGATCTTCTCAGTGGGTCGCATTTCCGATCCAGTGGTAGATTCTGTGAAGCACTGCTCTTGCTAAAGCCAGTGTTAGTAACACTCCCGGTTTAAGCCCCTTGAGCTCACCTACACGCTAGAGTGAAGCTAAAATAGCCTCTCAAGGCTATCACCATAGGTAGGAAAAAAAAACATACACAGCGTTCAACCAAAGACATATAAGTAATGCTTATAGACTATAAGATATAGGGTCGGAAATACCTATAGACTAGGTAAGAATAGTGATAATTTAGACGGATATTAGAAATCTATATGTAAAAGGTACGTCATTGTCGGATATAATTTTTCTTTTCGATTTTCGTGAGTCGAAAAAACAAAACTATTTTTACAATTTAATGTCGCGTTTATTATTGGCATTTTATTATTTTCAACTTTACTTCGCCCTTAAATTCATAATTCATTAATTACATGGTGACATCTAATTGTTACGAAAACAGAGACGACATAAAAACATGTATAATATGTTTATTGTATTTATTAGATACTAGGGATGGCGTTGGGCAGGATATCTTACGAGATATACAGAGAAAATATGAATATTAGAAACCACAAAATGGAAAGGACCAATGGGCAAAAGAAGAAGAGGTCGACCAAGGAGCAGATGGATCGAGGAAATAATAGCAACAACAGGAAAAGAATGGAGAAACAAAGCCAAAAATAGGAAAGAATGGAGTAATGGAGGAGGCCGAAGTGGGGTTCCAGTAACATAAGTTTTATATTTGTCATTTTTATTTGATAAGGTGTTTCCTTTATAATACGCTTTTATTAGCTTCAGACGTATGTATGTTAGTATGTAACGGAATCTTTGAACATGATTTTGACCCCCTTCAAAACGTCGGATTAACTCGAAATTTGGTATACTTATTAAGGACCGATGACAATTCAATATTAAAAAAAAAATTGAAATTCACCTAAAAATGAAATATAAATAATATTTTAAAAAAACTAACAAAATAAGCTTTTATAAAAAATTCAACTAAAAAATTTAAAACAAATTTTAATAAATTTGAATTAAAAATAGTGTAAGAAAAAATGATTTTATTGTAAAAAAAAGCGTGGAGTGCTTTTCAGGATATTATCAAAATATAGCCACCCTTCTACTCATATCTGTTCGAAAAATATTTATAACTATTTTCTAGTTGGACTTTCTATAAAAGCGTATTTTGTAAGTTTTTTAAACTATTATTATTTATCGCGCAAGACATTGCTCACCGGAAATGGCGTTGGATAGGACACACTCTACGGCGCAGCGGAGTCAACGCAGCATCAATCGCGTTTGAGTGGCAACCGCTTGGCAGGAGAAGACCTGGTCGCCCTGTACACACTTGGCGACGCACCGTAGAGAGTGAGATGAGGACTGCCAACGTGACCTGGAGTGATGTCAAGGAGCAAGCGCAAGACAGGGGAAAGTGGAGACAACTTGTGAGGGCCCTATGTACCAGCGGGGTACCCTAGGACTACAACATTATTTATTGCAAATAAAATGGGCCTATTATTATTATTGTTGTTATATACTAGCAACTCGCCCGTGCTTCGCTTCGCGAATTTATTATTGATCTTATTGAATTTTCTGTCTTCATCTTTCATAATATCGCACTCTCAGTTGATTATAGTTATAAATATTCAAATATTTGTCCAAACGATTAGTGTAAAAGACAAAGTTAATCCACTTTAAATACCAGATGCGATAAAAGTATTTATTTTCATATTATAAAGATCAATTTGGGACTACCAAAAGTGCGTTAAAAATAAATTATAATTTTTTATTTCATTTATGGTGCACTATTTTGGCGATATTGGCTTACACATAAAAGAGAGATATATGCTGTCGCGGGATTTTTTGTAGAACTATTTAAGATAAACATTTCCATAATACATTTTATACGTGTAACTCCAATGGTTTTTGCGGCGCAGGTCAGAATAGCTCACAAATGGCAGAATTTTTCCTACTTACTTAACACTTATCATTATATTTTCGGTAATTCACACTATATCTTTATAAGTTATAGCCTATCTATTATTCTGATGTGTAAGCTATATTTTTTGTAAAGTTTCATCAAAATTCAGTAGTTTTTGCGTGAAAGAGTAACGAACATACATTCATACAAACTTTCACATTTATAATCTTAGTAGGATATTTTATGTTATAACGTGTTAAATTCATAACGTTTAGGGTGCTGGTGGTGCTGCCCCGCTTTTGTGGCGCATCAGGGATGTTTGCAGACGCGTACATAGATTGTTTTTACGCTACCATGCGTAAGAGGTGTGCATCTCTGGTAAGCAGAGTGAGGGCCAGCTCCAACAGCATCCTGAGCATGATCGCAAGCAGGCTGGACTGTATATACATGGGTCGCTGTGGTGCCATCTCCCACGGGATGTTACCACAGTAATTCATTGTGATGTAAATATAACTACTAACATAGGTATTATTAACAATTTATATGAGTCATGGATACTTGAAATAAAAACATTATTATTATTATTATTATAACATCTTACTATGATACACTTACATTTACCATATGACATACCATGAATTTACTTTTTTTTCTTCTTAACTGCTTAGATTATAGCCGTTTCTCAGGCTCTTTCTACAGAATCGAACCCTGATTATTCGTCAAAGCCACTATAGTCACCGAACCTCATCATCATCATTATTCTTCTAAAGCGTGGAGTGCTTTTCAGGATATTATCAAAATATAGCCACCCTTCTACTCATATCTGTTCATAAAATATTTATAACTATTTTCTAGTTGGATTTTTTGTAAAAGCGTATTTTGTTTGTTTTTTTAAATTAGTTTTAATTTTTTATTTTCTAGTTGAATTTCAATTTTTCAAAATTTTTTCTAACATACATACACGTCTGAAGCTAATAAAAGCGTATTAAAAAGAATGTAAGAAAAAAACATTTGGTCTTGAACAAAGCGTGGGGTGTGTTTAAAGATATTTTATATAGGCTGCTTTTCCCAGTATCTGGAGTGATAAGTAGCGCGTTTTCCCTCTGACACAGTCCACTGAGCTTCTCGCCGGATCTTTTCAGCGGGTCGCGTTTCCGATCCGGTGATAGATTCAGCGAAACACTACTCTTGCTAGGGCTAGTGTTAGCAAAGTCCTCAAGTTAGAGCCTCGTCAGCTCACCTACTTGCTCGGTGACGCTGGCATAGTCTCCTAGGCTACCCCCATAAGTAGGAAAAAAAGCGCGTTTTCTCGTTTTCCAAACTCTTATTTATATTAAGACAATTCGCATTCTGTGAAGACGGGTAGTATTAAGCGGTTATTAAATCCCATAGACACCACAACGCCAGCTGTGGCGAGAGCTGGTTGTGCTGACAACAGCTCATCTTTAGACATGAGATCCCGAACACGATTTGTCTAACAGAACATCACAACTTCGACTCTTCCCGTGAACTTTGTGAAGGCATCTAAAGGATTTTTTTACAAATAGGTAGCGATATTCCCTGTATAAATAACCAGAATAATATAATTGGCATTTACTGGTTCTGTGAATAGTCAGAGCCCAAACACATTAAAACGTAAATACTATTTTTTATTGCTCTTATAGGTAGACGAACGTGGACGCGGACGTAGACGAACGCGGAATGAACTGACCAATGGTAAGTTAATACCGTCGCCCATGGACATCAGCAACGCAAGGTGCAGAGCCAAGCCGCTGCTTACCGATAAGTACTCAAAATACCGCTCGAACGACTGGCCGGTCGTCCAAGCCGGAGTGTTTCGCTTCAGAAATAGCTAGACGTGTTCTCGATCACGTGATAACTGACCTCATAGTGGATAGGAATTCGGGAGAGAGTTGGGAAGGTTATTGCCATGGCTATAACATTCGGAGTGTCACATATACTAACAACCATGTTAAACGTTCAGACAAATAGTGGATTGTATAGCCTAAAAGCAGGTACATATATAGTTCCGCGGCATTTACGATGATTTAAATATCCACTAAGAGACGGCACTTATACAGATTCTTATATCAACCACAAATATTCTTCAGCCACAATGCTCATATGTGACTTCTATACTATTTTTCCTGCAAAATTCTGTTGCGTTTCTTTAAAAAACACATATTTACGTATTTCTATTCGTGTCCAAGCTTCAGCTCTATACAAACGAATAATGAAACAATTCAGTGACTTTGAAACACTTCATTGACACGTATAAACACTTCGTCGAAAATCTTTCATCCCGTTTCAAAAGCCTGCAAGCCCACTTATGCAAAAAACCTTTTCAGCACATAATTATACCGTATTACCATATTCTCGATTCCTTTGGTGGGGACTCAACAGCCCGGAAGCACTCGGGAAACCTTCATTAAGCAGGTATATACCCTGCAAAGCGAGTACATAAGATTAAAACCCGCTTTCAGATCTCTCGAGTAATATTGTAAACGCAATGAACCAGCCCTCTATACCCGTCCTTTTTTAACACCAAGAACGTTTATCACTGTCCCTCTCGGAAATTGAAGGAATGGTTTAAATGAAAAAACGCAATAAATAGTTGCATTCTTAGAGTTAACGTTTTCCCGCGTATTTTTATGTCAAATGCAAGCGCGTAACTAGAGAGTTTTTTTTTGTTAATGTTGCCGGGGTGGGTTTCATTACCGCGTCGCACATAATGGAGTGTTGCTATAATGACTCCACGTTTTAATCATTCATGGAATATCTCGCGTGCAATGAAAATACTCGTTTGCCGGTTCTATTTTTGTTTTCCCGAATATATTTGGGTGTAAAAAGAAATTTCCTTTTTTTTAGAACATTCGTGTCTTATTTATATCTGGTGTTTCATGTTTATGGAGTGATTCTTTCACTAGTTTTGATTAACTTGATCTATATATCAAGATATCGGGGTCTTTCAAACTAATTTTCGCCAACTTCATAACGTTCGATAAACTTAAAAATTTGCACAATTTACACGTACTAGTGGTAGTCGAAATTCGAATTCGACTATAATTAATTGAAATTATAATTTGGAACATTATAATGGCTCTATTGTAAAAGACTTTAATACTTTTTTAATCACAGATTTCGCCAAGACTACGCTATAGACAAATATTAATATAGACAAACAATATTTAATCTATTCTCAATTTGACCACAGTCTATATATTATAATAACAAAACTTTGACAATAAACAAAAATTGTACATGCGTTGTGTCAAATACATGGTAGTGTGTGTAATGTTTTTTTTTCTTGGCTTTATGTATTTTTATGCATAATAAAAAACATATTAACATTCTGCACTCCTTCTCTATCATTATGGGAAACTTCATACTCCTCCGTAAGCGCAATTTTCGTTAAAAGATAATAAAATAATATAAGTTTGGCGTAAAAAGCGACCAGGATCACCAAGATAAAATACTTTAATTCCCCGCTTGCTACTTGCTTTTACTGGTGGTAGGACCTCTTGTGAGTCCGCACGGGTAGGTACCACCGCCCCGCTTATTTCTGCCGTGAAGCAGTAATGCGTTTCGGTTTGAAGGGTGGGGTAGCCGTTGTGACTATACTGAGACCTTAGAACTTATATCTCAAGGTGTGTGGCACATTTACGTAGTAGATGTCTATGTGCTCCAGTAACCACTTAACACCAGGTGGGCTGTGAGCTCGTCCACACGTCTAAGCAATAAAAAAAAACATGAACTTGTTTTGAAACTTTACTTATTTCTTCTTAAGTAAATTCAATTGTATATTTGAATTGCATAAAATGATCTTGTTGCTGTGAAACCGATTTCCGAGTTACCCGTCAGCTAAAATTGTCATTAAAAACATCCAAACATACTTTCAAATTAGTTTTACAGTAAGTACTCGTATATTTTCAACGCTTTGGAAACTTTACAGTTGTAGTTATCACGAGCGACGAAGATAATAAAATCAAAACAAATTCGTAATTTGGTAAATCTTAAAATTAAATTTAAAATAAAAATACTTGTACGAACTTGAGGAATTGTTTGAGATGATCTTATATCATCGCACCTCCCGCCATCGGAGCAGAGTTCATCCATATTATCTGGAACCGCTGCGTTCATCGACAGTGCGTTTCCAGAGGTATTTTTTGCCACGTACCATCCGGCTATGGAATGAGCTCCCCTCCACGGTGTTTCCCGAGCGCTATGACATGTCCTTCTTTCAAAAAGGCTTGTGGAGCTTATTAAGCGGAAGGCAGCAGCCTGGCTCTGCCCCTGGCATTGCTGAGGTCCATGGGCAACGGCAACCACTCACCATCATGTGGGCCGTATGCTCGTCTGCCTACAAGGGCAATAACAACAAAAAAAACAAAAAATTTGCACAGGTCATGCGCTCTAGTTGGAAGGGTTAATGGGCTCCGGTGAACACTACAGCCCCGTGCCATCCTTCACCAATCCAGTCAGTAAAATAGAAAATAGCTCAAGAACATTGTCGGAGCAGTAAAAAAAAACGTGAATTTGTGATTTCCGTAACCGAATTTAAGATCCAATAATTCTTGAATGTTGGTAACGGAAATAAAGCTAGTGTATGTACCCTTTGACATTATTGTTTAAAATAATCCCGCATCATTTTCAATACAAAACGATTTAATGCCTTAGAGCCCCTATGGATGGGTACTACAAACATGTCATTGTCGTTTCCTAAAACACTTTAATACATAAAGATATATTTTCATCTTTTTTTTCAAATAACCCAAACTTGTTATTATAATTATAATATAATATTACATACATATGTAAACTTGTATGTAAATTTAAATTTCTCATTTTTTTTTTCTTCCTTTGATCTCTTTATACTTATATGCGATTTTGATGGTGGAAACATGTTTGGTTAGTGTTTTAGCTATTTTTTTAAATATTATATGTTTGTATTTTACAGTTGGTTTCCCAAATAATTAAATAAATAAAAATAAATGGATGTGGTTTTAGAGTAGTTTATACTTTTAAATATCTAGGATATTGGATCACAGTCGTTCGTGGATGACGTTTAGGTATATGGAAAGAGAATGCAAGCCGATGTCAGTTATAGCTAATATTATGGCTCGCAGGTTTGCATTGCTTTGGAAGTCGCCGTGGCCTAAAGGATATGACGTCCTGTGCATCCGTACGTAGCGACGAAACGGTGTTCGAATCCCGCAGACGGGTACTAATTTTTCTAATGAAATACGTCCATAAGAAATTATTCACGATTGACTTCCACGGTGAAGGAACAACATCGTGTAATAAAAATCAAACCCGCAAAATTATAATGCGGGTAATTACTGGTGGTAGGACCTCTTGTGACTCCGCACGGGTAGCTAGCTACCACCACCCTGCCTATTTCTGCCGTGAAGCAGTAATGCATTTCGGCTTGAAGGGTGCGGCAGCCGTTGTAACTATACTGAGACCTTAGAACTCAATCTCAAGGTGAGTAGCGATATTTACGTTTTAAATGTCTATGGGCTCCAGTAACCACTTAACACCGTGTGTGAGCTCGTCCACCCATCTAAGTAATAAAAAATATTCTGCGCGTAGCAGTATAAGAATGCCCTATGGGCACTAATGGGGCTGCTATCATGGTGTAGCACGTCAGAGATGTTTGCGGGCGCTAAGATAGACGGCTTTTCGGCGATTATACGCCAGGAAGTCGCGTTTCTGATGCGACATGTGCTTAGCGGCTTCAACTGCTACCTTTTTCGGCTGGAGGATGGATCTTTAGTGCTCATTAGTCAGGGCCGCGCCGCCCCGTGTGCAGAATGTGCGATTTACACAGGCACCAAGATAATAAGGGCTACGCCACCGAAATTATTTATGTTACACTTACACAACAAAATATCCTTTGTAGCGGAATATCGTTATGTAAATATTTACAATAGGTGTAACTTATGACTTGTAAATAACAAAACATATACTTAAGTACAAGTTTCCCAAAATTTACGTCAAAAGATTAAGCCAAAATAACACATAGTGAATAAAAAAATTACATTGAAACATGAAGATTCGTAAAAATAGGGGGCGCTTCATGGGTTTTGCACGCAGGCGCTGCTGGGGGTCTGTGCGAGCCTGTCATTAGTGCAACACTGGACCGGACTACATGTCAGATACTACGGATCGAAAACAAAACATGCATAGGAATTCCCAACGGTACCTACAGAGGAATTTTTAACTTTTTTTTCTTTATCACTTTGTTTTACTGTTAATAGATGGCTTAAAAAGTTCACCTGGACACTTAGTGAAAATGAAACATCTAATAACATTCACTGATACAGGCATAGTGTTTTTTATGTTTAAAAAAAACAATACATAATGTAAAACTGGCTTTACTATTGAACGCCTTGTGATCTCGTAATATAAGTACCAACATCGCGTTTTTTTTCTTTTTTTTGGAACGAAGTTCCTTATGGGACGATGCGGAGGGGTACCCTAACCGGGAAAAAACGTCCGTAACGTAAGATTTTTATTAGTAATGCACACAGTGTACGACTTAACTTTGTAATAACGTACAAAAAATAACATATTTTTTTTATCATTCATTGACACGATCTCAGAGCGTTCTTTTGCGCAATACACTAACTCTTATGCAAGCAACCGTGAATGAAGTGTACCACAATAAGTTTTCACGTTACCGAATGACCGTGGGTTGTTGCGAAACCTCCAGTTTTATTTTCTTTATACCTCGAACAGAACTTAAAAATGTTTTTTTTTTTAATAAGGAACTTCGTTCCTATCCGGTGTCCCACGACACCACACATCTTTTTTTCTATTCCAGTCTCGCTGGTAGAGGTTTGGAGCTCACGCAGCTCAGTCTGAGATCGTTTACTAACACTGGCCAAAATCGCAGTCCACTGAGAACATCCGGCGAGAAACTCAGTGGGCTATGGTGAACTTATTTATTTACGAGCCATCGCATTAACAGTCAAAACCAAGTACCTACGATCGAGAACATCATAACAATGCGTAAGCTGTAATAAGTTACGTCGTTTGTGATATTCAAGGTACCTACAGACTCGAAGAATGTGAACAAACACGCTCTGGATTCTTGGTAGTTGTAATAAAAACTACTTATACGATTTAATTATCTATATCTATATATTAATACGTGAAGCAAAAACTTTGTATCCCTTTTTACGAAAATTGCGCGGACGGAGGAGTTTGAAATTTCTCACACTTATAGAGAATATAGAGAAGAAGTGCACAATGCTAATATTTTTTTAAAGTAATGCATAAAAGATACATTAAATCAATAAAGAAAACATTACACACACTACATACCATGTATTTGACGCACACACGCATGCATACTATTTATTGTCAAACTTTTGTTCTTGACGTCTGTTGTCAAATTGAGAATAGGTTAAATATTGTTTGTCTTTGTTAATATTTTTTATAGTGTAGTCTTGGCGAATTTTGTGATTATAGAAGTATAAAATACAATCATAATAGTGTACAAATTTACAATTCCAATTAATTATAGTCGAATTTCGACTACTGCGGGACCTCTAGTACCTATTAATACGTGAAGCAAAAACTTTGTACCCCGATTTAGAAAAATTGCGCGTACGGAGGAGTATGAAATTTCCCACATCTATAGAGTATACCTATAGAAAAGGGGTGCTGAATGTTAATATTTTTTTATTATGTATAAAAAATACATTGAATCAATAAATAAACATTACACACACTACACAACCACAAACACATGTGACACAGCACTTTCATAATATATACTATTTTTTTATTGCCACACTTTTGTTAGTTTGCGGTCAAATTGAGAATAGATTAATATTGTTTGTCTTTAATATTATTTGTCTAAGATGTTACCCGTGATTTACATTTCTATCGGCCAGTGTGTTATATAGTCAGACCTAAGCCGCAGTGGCCTAAAGGATCAGACACCCAATGTCACCGTAATAACCACTCCAGCGATGAAGCCGTCACAGATAGGTTTTTTTTGGTCAGAAGGAAATCGCCGGTCTTCCACCCTCCCCTGGCGATAGAGGACGGGGCATGTCGAAGTCGAACCAACTAAAACCTCCTGTCGCTTAAAAACCCACGTCCGAACCTCGCATAAGACAGAACTCATGAAAAGGCAAAGGGGGGAAAGTGAGACGTTTAGTGCGTCGCAGATAGGTACCAAGTTTTCTATTATAATACGTACTTAACACCTACTCACAAACTACTATCACCATAAAAGAATACACATCTATACTAATATTATAAAGCTGAAGAGTTTGTTTGAACGCGCTAATCTCAGGAACTGCTGGTCCGATGTGAAAAATTATTTAAGTTTCAGATAGCTCATTTATTGAGAAAGGCTATAATGAGTAGGGCATATTTTAAGCCTAAACGGGTGTTACGTTCCATTCCGCATATTTCTGCCGCGAAGCAGGCACGCGTTCAAGTTTTAAGGGTAAAACAGTTTCTATACAGTATAACTGAGACTTAGATCTCTCAGGGCGTGATATCTATGGCGCCTCATTCATCCATAGATGCAAACGAAAAAAGGCCCAAAAACAGCATTAGGTATACGTCAATGTGATATGGCATCAGATAAACCAGAAAGAAGACACTCTTAGTTGGAAATTATAACTTATCTTTGACGATAAGCAGTATTGAGCGGAGATGAGATGTGTTTTTGGGATATTAAGACAGTCGTAGAGACAATTAAAATTAATTTTACGGCTTAATCTAGATCTAATAAAAAAATTTAGTTTTTTATAGATTCCGACTTTTCGAGTACTTTACAATTATCATGGTCACGAACGAACCTTTTAGTCCTGGGCTTATTTTGACATATTTTGACGGAAAGGCTAAAAGGATTTTGGAAAATAAAAATTTAACTTAAAAAAAGAATGCAAAAATCAATGCTAATTAAATAAAATTGTTATTTATAAATGTAATTATAACTTATTAAAAGCTTTATACAGTAACTACTAATACCTATAATCAAACTGCGCAATAGTCGATATAACGACTCTCCGCACTTTATACGCATTAATAGAGAGTCGATCTATCGACGGTTCGCACTCAAAAGATTATTAACGCTATAACGAGATATAATAAACAGGAGATTGTACCTCAAAAGTTGTTTTAAATGTGAACGTACTGTAATGTGTGAATGTTCTGCTCGGGTCATTATGACCTCGTACCGCAGTCGACACCTTGTGGTAACAACTTTATTTCTCAAAACAAGAACTGCTTAAGGAGCCACCAGGGCGAGAGGAGAAATGAACCTACCTAAATATATTGAAACAGCTGAAGTTGGATTTACAAAAAAACAGTCACAACCAATTTTTTAAGATTTATAGGTAGACTAGCTGTAGCCGTCTGCTTCGCTGGGCATTTAAAATTAACATTATTATTTCTCAACCCCACAAAGATTCTCATCATTAACGCCACCGCAACTGGTGTAGGGAGTCCAACACTCATATAAATATTAGCCTATTCATTAAGTACATGTATTTTCTACATGGATACCAAGATTCAAGTCAATCGGATGCACGGATCGGATAACGGAACATCCGTAAAAACCACTGTAGATTTATATATTAGTATAGATGAAGTACGCAATTGCACCTTATGTTGCCTTTTTTCCCTACCTATGCTGATAGCCTTCAGAGGCTATTTCAGCTTTTCCTTGATGTGCTCACGGGGCTCAAACCGGGAGTGTTACTAATACTAGCCCTAACAAGAGCAGTGCCTCGCAGAATCTACCACCGGATCGGAAACGCGACCCACTTTTTTTTTTTTTTTTTATTGCTTAGACGTGTGGACGAGCTCACAGCCCACCTGGTGTTAAGTGGTCACTGGAGCCCATAGACAACTACTACGTAAATGCGCCACACACCTTGAGATATAAGTTCTAAGGTCTCAGTATAGTTACAACGGCTGCCCCACCCTTCAAACCGAAACGCATTACTGCTTCACGGCAGAAATAGGCGGGGCGGTGGTACCTACCCGTGCGGACTCACAAGAGGTCCTACCACTGAGAGGATCCGGCGAGAAACTCAGTGGGCTGTGTCTATGGGTTAATTTACTCGTCGAGCCTTTCGTCACAAGCGACGGGTTCGACGAAGACGATGACCGGATGTTGCCTTAGTTTATTGTTGGTGATGAAGCGGTCAGATCATCATCCACAGAGTGGTACAGCCAATATAAGTGCTATGCTTATTGCAATATAAACGAAGGAGAATACCTTAGGCATTACGTCCGCCAATGCAGATAAATACATGAAGTGTAGGTAATTAATGAAAAAATTAAAATAAAACGTAGTTTTCCCTAACATTTATAGGAGTTAGTATTGTTTTTTTCTCTCTCGTGAATATTATATAGCCAAGATATCATTTATTCTATAATAAAATCAATTTTGTTCTGTAATTGATTTATGTCGATACGTGTTGATTCATAATTGAATCCCGAAACTAATATAAAACATCATCTTAAATGACATAAGTAACATAAAGTTGCGATTCTCAATATTTAAAAATTTTAAAAATACTTTTTTTTTTACACTA
This sequence comes from Bombyx mandarina, assembly GCF_003987935.1. The sequence goes on from NW_021011618.1 coordinate 601,843, forward strand.
CTAAACATTCGCGGCGTGCCTTTAAAATTATGCAATTTTAAATTTCAAACATTCAATAACAAGCCGCCTTAATCACGTAAATCGCCCTAAAGACCTCAATTACCAATTCATAATACGACCGAAATATCTTCAGAAGACGAATTTCGTGGAGCATTCAGACGAAATAAAACGAGATTTCAAACTTAAATGTAGTTCGTTAGGCGTAAAAATCGCGTTCCTACCGACGGCGATGGAGCTGTGTGCACAAATTATGCAATTTTATTTCAATTTGCCGGTCTTTAAGAAAGGAGCGGTGTGGGGAAGCAACCCCGTCTACCTATCGTACATACGCAACCACACACTTTTTTCATTCACCCCCCCTTAACAATAAAACAAACAAATATGCACCCTACCTGGTCGGGTTTGAGTCGAAAAATAAATGTAAACATTTTGATTAAATTATTTCACCATTATTTGATACCACCTCTTTCAAAATGGCGGCAAAAAAATTACGCACGCCTTATGATTTGAGATGCAGAAATTGCGCGCTGTTTCGTTTAATTCGATGGATGGGGTAAGGGCGTGAAGTCTCCGCGATCCTGGCAGCCCTGGAATCAGCCTCACGAGAAATCAAATTAACGACTTCACACTCGCTCACTCACATAATACAATGTCAATCACATAAGTAAATATGAATTTGTGAACATTTCGCCTTAGTTTTAAAGAGCATCAACAAAGAAAATTATTGTAAAGTTATCCCAATAATTCCCAATTACCTACCTCCAAAAAGTTTCGTAAATGCATTTTTATATTACCTACATCTAATTATTATTTTCATACATGAGATATGTGTCCGTTGCACGCTGTAGAAAACTATAGAAAAACTTGATATATAAATAAAAAATTAAAATCCTAAGCAAAAAACAACTGGGTAGACAACCAATGAGGTGGACCGGCGATTTGGTCAAAAGGCTGGTCGGGACAGGACGCAAAAGGCAAGGGACTGAAAAGAATGAAGTGCATATGAAGAAACCCACACTTAGCATTATGTGGACACGGGTCGAAGAAGAAGCACAAGCAAAAAAGAGTGCCTTTTTTAGGATTGAAGGATTCCTGGTGGTCCGGAGGCCTTTCCAATTTCACCCATGCAGGTGGGCGAACAAAGGCTCAACCAGGAGGGGTGCGGTTTGCTAACAGCTGCCCGAGTGACTCCGAACGAGACCTAACAACTCAAGAGTAGCTGCTTCGCGAATGAATGTACTACGGGATCGGAATCGTGACCCGCTGAGAAGATCCGGCGAGAAACTCATCGAGCTGATGCATGGGTTAGGTAGCACGTCGACCTCGACCTCGAGTTCGACGAGTCGGATACCGGGGTCCCTAAGCCTGCTCCTAGTCTTAGATCTGAAGGCGTGAAAAGACTACCTGCTTCACTACGTCAACCTTCAATCATATCACCAAATTCATAATTAAATTAATTAAAAGTATTTTGAAATTAAATAATTTGAAGTTTTAATGAATTGCATTCAATTCATTCGCTTCATTAAGTGAAGAGTTTCCAATTTAAATATGTATTTTGAAATTGACGTTTTGTACAAAAACAATAATAATAACGATAAGTACAAAAACAATAATAAACCACTTATACTATTTATTCTCTCCATTACATAAAAAAATTTAATTAATTAAATTTTACATTAAACTTTTGACATTTCGTACGTTTCGTGTTTCAGACCTACACAGAAACTATTCAAAAACTAATATTTAATAAATTATCCGTAAAATTTGTCTTAATTGTGTTTACGGCTCACGAGAATCTACAAAAAATTATTTAGTTCCAAAACTAAAAACTAATTACCCTTAATAAAAAAAGGAACCCGAATTAGAAAATTCAAATACATTTTATTATCCCGTTATCCTGATAAGTACAGTATGTAATGAAAGGATTCTATTATAATTCATTGTCGTTGCTCCTTGTTGCGGGTGAAAATTACTTAGGTACATTGGAAGGTTCCGTTAAATATTTAGATAAACATAGATCAAGGAAAAGTCGATTTTCTTTTTTATCTTAATCTTTCCTTTTTATTTTATATTAATCAAAGTATTATTTAGATATGTTATCGATACATCTTTGATGATGCAGTATCTAGTCATTTAGGTTATACTTAAGTTATTCAGATTCCGAAAAAAGAATTATAAAGAAGATATTTGTGACCGTAAAGTTCTGTTTGGTGGGTCTGATTGATGACTGTACAAAATAAAACTCAATTTATAAATTTACTTCAGACGTATTGCTTACCCGCATCGGTAGATACTGCCATTCTGACTGTTTCTATCGCCAAGTACCCTTGGATTTCGATTTGAGGGACACTTTGACTCTGTGTCTCAAGATGAATGGCGCACACATGAACTCCTAGTTGCCTATGGACTCCAATAACCACTTTACACTGGAGTCATGAATTAATTCGACTCATACAAGAAAACACGCTGAGAAATATATACAAATGTCATAAAAACTAAACACTTAAAAAATATATGATTATTCTGAATATCATTTTTAAAAAAAACTATTTTAGTATGGGCTATGCTAACAGTTTTTTTCTCCTACCTATTCGTCGGTAGCCTAAGAGGCTATTCCAGCCAGGCTATGACTGGTAGGTAAGCTAACGGGCATCAACCTGAGCGTGCTAGCCATAGCAATGCTTCGCAGAATCTACCATCAATTAGAATCACGACCCACTAAGAAGATCCGGCGAGAAACTCAGTGAGCTAATAGCAAGAGCAATGCTTCGCAGAATCTACCATCAATTGGAATCACGATCCACTGAGAAGATCCGGCGAGAAACTCAGTGAGTTAATAGCAAGGGCAATGCTTCGCAGAATCTACCATCGATTGGAATCACGATCCACTGAGAAGATCCGGCTAAAAACTCAGTGAGTTAATAGCAAGAGCAATGCTTCGCAGAATCTACCATCAATTGGAATCACGATCCACTGAGAAGATCCGGCTAAAAACTCAGTGAGTTAATAGCAAGAGCAATGCTTCGCAGAATCTACCATCAATTAGAATCACGACCCACTGAGAAGATCGGGAGAGAAACTCAGTGAGTTAATAGCAAGGGCAACGCTTCGCAGAATCTACCATCGATTAGAATCACGATCCACTGAGAAGATTCGGCTAAAAACTCAGTGAGTTAATAGCAAGAGCAATGCTTCGCAGAATCTACCATCAATTAGAATCACGACCCACTGAGAAGATCGGGAGAGAAACTCAGTGAGTTAATAGCAAGGGCAACGCTTCGCAGAATCTACCATCGATTGGAATCACGATCCACTGAGAAGATTCGGCTAAAAACTCAGTGAGTTAATAGCAAGAGCAATGCTTCGCAGAATCTACCATCAATTAGAATCACGACCCACTGAGAAGATCCGGCTAAAAACTCAGTGAGTTAATAGCAAGGGCAATGCTTCGCAGAATCTACCATCGATTGGAATCACGATCCACTGAGAAGATTCGGCTAAAAACTCAGTGAGTTAATAGCAAGAGCAATGCTTCGCAGAATCTACCATCAATTAGAATCACGACCCACTGAGAAGATCGGGAGAGAAACTCAGTGAGTTAATAGCAAGGGCAACGCTTCGCAGAATCTACCATCGATTGGAATCACGATCCACTGAGAAGATTCGGCTAAAAACTCAGTGAGTTAATAGCAAGAGCAATGCTTCGCAGAATCTACCATCAATTAGAATCACGACCCACTGAGAAGATCCGGCTAAAAACTCAGTGAGTTAATAGCAAGGGCAATGCTTCGCAGAATCTACCATCGATTGGAATCACGATCCACTGAGAAGATTCGGCTAAAAACTCAGTGAGTTAATAGCAAGAGCAATGCTTCGCAGAATCTACCATCAATTAGAATCACGACCCACTGAGAAGATCGGAAGAGAAACTCAGTGAGTTAATAGCAAGGGCAACGCTTCGCAGAATCTACCATCGATTGGAATCACGACCCACTGAGAAGATCGGAAGAGAAACTCAGTGAGTTAATAGCAAGAGCAATGCTTCGCAGAATCTACCATCAATTAGAATCACGACCCACTGAGAAGATCCGGCTAAAAACTCAGTGAGTTAAACGCTGCACTGATTAATATTTCGTGTTCTAGAAAAAAATGTATCCTTCTAACAAATGTGTATCAATACGTATCATGTGAACAACTAGACAAACTTTGGTATCCGTGTAGGATATTCTAATTTCTTTTACCTTCGATTTTGTGCTCCTGGTATTGCTAACGTTCATGACTGTTCTTAAGCGAGGGTAACCATTATTAACCTTTAGGTGTGCCGTATGATCATCTGACTATAAGGAAAAAAAATTTTTTTTTCAACAATTAAATATTGTGTTTTTTTAATCATAAACGTATACGCCTACTAGACAATACCTACCCATGATATATTAGACTAATGCCTGTAATAATTTGTATTACATTGTACCTATATAGTTTCAGTAAAGAATATTGGTTCAAAGGGTCCCTTTGAGTCAACGTCATTAAGTATACTTCAATATTTTTTATTTATTTCGAATATAATTTACATTGGTATTATTAAACAAATAACCTACAAAAAAAACGTCTTTTTTTTAATAGCTATGTCATAGATACGACGGTTCCGAAATAAGGAGATGGCGTGTTTGGACAACAAGACAATGGAAACAGGAAACGAACGTAAAAACGAACCCATTATCCCGTGATAAAGGACTTAAACGTCTTTAAAAGGTTCGAGGTGTCGTCGCGGCCGCGGACGTGCCAGCCGCGCCCCTAATGACGTAAATCGAGCCACCTTGATAGAGACGAATTTGGATCTTCACTTCGACTTAGGCGATCAAATCGAAAAACTGTCATTTGTTTGATAATATCGCTTTGGTACTAGAAAAAAAAATCATATTATATAAAAAAAACCATTTCCGCTGAGGGAACCACTTCACACCATGTGAGCAGTAATACAATGAGCCAGAAGCACGTTCACTCATTTAAGCAATAAAAGAATTACAGTTAGGAGATTACGCAAACATTGTTAGCATTATTCCGTAAAGATTCTATTTAGTTAATGAAGATTTAAATTTTAATATAAGTTTATTTTTATTATTACGTATATTAAATTTTAATATCGCAATTCTAAGTTAAAAATGATTTTGTAAATAAAAAACTAGAATATTATGAGTTTATTTCAAAATTATATCCAGTCCAACCAAATAAAATACCCAATTACGGCTCTGGCCAGATACTCTTTTGTTTTGTTTCCAATAACCGCCTGCAATCCGCACCTTATTGGGTTACCGCCTTTAATCATTGACGCCGTTTCAAGATGAACCCTAACGAGTTTCAATCAATACAAAGCCAGAGACGCGTAATCAATACTCTTTTGATTCAATAAATAATAATAATAATAAAAATGTGTAATTGAAACCTATTCCGCAAGTCTTCGATTTCTAAGTTCGTCGTAATGATACCGTTGTGCCTGTTGTTTATTTGTACCTTGACATTAATATTTGCTTTGACATTTTATATTAGTCACCAATTTAATAAGCTTTCATAACCTATCGATCATAACTTTAGCGTATTTATTCTAAAAATAATTTTATTCAAAAAGCTAAAAACATTAGTAGAATGCTAGGAGATAAATAAAGACTGAAAAATTACATTTACAAATGTTCGAAAATTACAATGGTATGTCAATACCTACTAAATCGAAAAACTCAAATCACATACCTATTTTACATATTTCTTAGAATGACTTTCATCATTCAAACTTTATTCGAAAGGTTCCGTAATATTATTTATTTCATTAAAAGTACCTGCTTTTACAGTAAACTGCAATAAACACGAAATTTAATCTATATATATATGACGGAGGAGAAACGCTGAAGGAATGTTCTTAAAAAGTGTGACGTCACCATTGCTGACGTCACGGTCATTAAGTTCTCGACGAATGACTCTTGTTTGGGCTTCCAAAACAAAACTTCACGAGAACTGCGTATATTGCACGAGAAGCATAACAACGTTACAGAGAGATCCGAACTGTACTACGGCTCGGACACGAATGAATAATCGCTAGACAGTACGGCCGTATTTATAGGGCTCGGTAGACGTCAGCGTGTTTACAAGTTTTTAAAGTATTGAAATTACAATAAAAGGGACTGTTTAACATCAATTTCTTATCACAGAGTAATTAGTTGATGATCAGTAGGTAAATAGTCATATTTGCGCCGACATATATATATATAAAAATGAATTGCTGTCCGTTAGTCTCGCTAAAACTCGAGAACGACTGGACCGAATAGGCTAATTTTAGTCTTGAATTATTTGTGGAAGTCCAGTGAAGGTTTAAAATGTACATACCTAAATATGAATGTGCTCGGAATTAAATAAAAATAACAATTTTGTTTTTCCTTTGATGTGTCCCCCGTCGGACGGATTCTTTTTGTTTGGTTTAAGTTTATTTATACAAAAGCTTAGGTCTTTTATTTATCGATTGAGGCACTGCGAAGTCTGCCGGGTCAGCTAGTTTGGAATAAAATTGGAGTTTTCAATAAATAGGTTTAAACATTTCTTTGCACATATTTAAAGGTAATCATTTTTTTTGGGAAATTAGTAAATTGATAAATGAAAATATCTAATAATGATAAAGCAATTTTTAAATGAATTTACAAATTTCAAAAGCCAAAGAAAATGCTTTTAGCTATAAGTATCGTATTACATACCTGGATATACAATAACATTCATAACAGTATTAAATTGTTAATAAGTTATTTAAAAAAAACTTCAAATACCTATAAATTATAAACATTAGTATCATGAGCATTTTCTTTAGATTTATTAAAATATTAAAAGTAGGTATGTAGTAATGTTTTGAGAGTATGCTCAGGTCAAACAATGTTGCAGTGTTTGATTAATAAGGTTTAAATTCTGATGCAACTTCCTATTACAACCGTTATAGTAAGCGGCACGTAAGTTGGCAAGGTTTTGGTGTAGTGGGGGTAATGTCGCGCATAGTGCACATTGCACCAAAAAAATGGTCCCTTTTATTGTCCGCATATAATTTAATTTTATTTTATTAAAAATTTTATTTGCCATAATTTATTTTTAAGCACTTGTGCTTAGAAGAAAGTTAAAGAAAAGAGAGGAATTCGTGAAGTTAGGTGTTATAAATAAAATACAATTAAAAGTTAAGAAGTTTATTTAAAAAAATATACTTAATATTAAAAATTATGTGTCGCCGTCGTCACTATCATTTTCTAATAGTGCTACCACTTGGATTAAATTTATGGTAGCCCCTGAGCTGGTGGAAGGAGTTGTCTCCTCATCGTCGACATAACGAAGAGTCGCTGTCGTCACTGGCGTAAATAATAAAACGCTCAGTGACTGAATCGACTATATGGTATGGTATATATTGGTATTTGGTCCTGGCATTGCAAACAAATTCAAAACAATAATAACAACTCGTAACAAAAACTCAATATAAACAAAGGGTACCTACAACTTTAGTAGAGGCATGTGTAATCGGGAGTGAACGGAACGTGGACGCGGTGCGGGAGGGGAGAATCGACTGACTCACCAATCGCGCGCTCGGAACGGTGCTACGTCTTTCCCCGCGTCCCGCTTGACAACCAAAGAGACCTATAAAACGACTTTTGCGAAATGTGGAAAAATTAAACAAAACCGCTGGATGTAGCTCCTTGGGATGTTCCAAAAACCCAATGAAAAAGTGTCAGTACAGAAGAGGTTATTTACTGAGACTTTATTACATTTCATACCTATCTCATTTCATTTAATTTCATCATTTTACTTCATATTGTTTTTCATGAAACAGAATATAAATAAGATTCGACTATAAGCTGTGATACCTTCGTGTTTCCCGTTAAAAAAACGGAACAGCTACTACTATCAAATCAATGTCAAAACTAAACAACCTCAAAATTTGGTTTACATACCAATTCTAACTTCATATAAACCAAAAAATCTGAACCAAATTATGTTTAGAACTATATTAAATAAATTAAATCCAGTCGAGCTAACATGCGGATTCCACACTACAGCCTGCTTGAATGAAGTTAGGCTACTTACAAGGCTTCGTGTTGTTGATAACTCTGAAATCGGAATGCGAGCCATGGCCGAAGGAAAACCTCCGAAAGTAATTTGTGTATACAACAAACAACGTAAGTAACTCAAAATAGTTAATTAAAAGACTTTGAATAATAATGAAATAACAAAATTAACTATTAGGACAAATATAAAATGTAAAATTTTTAAACATCAACAAACAAAAAACAACAGTCAATTTTTAAACCTGTTTCATTTTCCGAACATTTAACTTCATCCTTGTGGACTAACCAGCAACCTACAGAAACAACAAACAACTGAAAGCTAACTAGATCATGGATATTTCTTCCAGGTGTCGGTTTTATTGGTGACAGAGTAATGGTAGCTATCAAAGGGCAAAAGAAGAAAGGCATTCTTGTAGGTCTCAAGCAAACACAAAAGGTCAAAGTACCAAAGTTCGACAGCAACAACATAGTTTTAATAGATGACAATGGAACACCTCTAGGAACCAGAATACATGTACCCATACCAACTATCCTCCGAACAATTTTGAAAGAGAAAACTCATTCTAAAGGAGCTGATTACACAAAACTACTGGCCATAGCCACCAAATTTGTTTAATTTCTAGGTACATAGTTAATAAATTAGTGTATATAGATAGCTATTTTTGTTTTTTTACACCTTGTTTCAGTATTGGAAAACAACTAGGGCCTGCACAGTTAAACCTTACTATTTTACTATCTATACATATAAATAAGATTAGAGTCTGTAGTATTGAAATAACTGCTTTTTACTACATGCTTAAGAATATATATACAGTACATACATCAAAATATATTTTTTTTACAATTTTTGTCTGTCTGTCTGTTTGTTCCGGCTAATCTCTGGAACGGCTGGACCGATTTTGATGAGACTTTCACTAATAGGTAGCTGATAATATAAGGAGTAACTTAGGCTACTTTTTTTAGACTAGCTTCGCCCCGCGGCGTCACCCTCAGTTATTGTCGTACGCGAAACATGGTGGGCTTCGCCTATCAATCAATCATAAAATTTAATGTTTCCGAAGCGAAGCGAGGGCGGATCGCTAGTAATACATAAAATAAGACAGCATAATAAAATATACAACAATCTATTGAACTGGAGCACAAATGGACGGATCATACGTGGTCACAATCCTCATTATTGAGCGAACAACAACGAAGAAGGCTTAACACAAAACAGACCTATTTCAGTTTGAAGGGTGGCTTAATCATAATACATGTGAAATTTCAACCTCTTGGTGGACAGCAGTACTAGGCAGAACTAGTATGATGAAGTTTGGAATTTGAGTAGTGTAATTCTCAACTAGTGTGGTTCAGAGACATTCCAATGTTCCAGACCGCGGGCCCAAGGACGTTTTAGGGACCTACTGCAATAAATTACTCTCCTGCACTTTGACACGTCGTCCGATTTATATTGTAATGATCCAAATTATCATCCACGTATGTTTTGACAACAAATTTCATTAAAAAAAACCAGAGAAACAGACTGAGGAAGCGTAAGTTTGGTGTCAAATGTTGAAATGTTTGTAGTACAATTATAATAAGGTAAACATTCAATTCGCACATCTAATTTTTGCCAACTTCATCTTTTTATGAGGCAAGTATTCCAGTTAGAATTATTCTAGATGCACACTAGCAATCTGGACTTTGGTTAGAAGCTATTTATTTTCTACACCTGTAGTCTTATAATTTTTGCTGTTGCATATACATACATTTCTAATTTTTAAGTTTTAAATATTTATTACAAGCATAAGTCCCCGCCAAATTAGCACGTTTTCAGCATAATGAAATATGTAATTATGAAGGATGCTATGTGTTAAGAATAGCAATCCACATAGATACTGCAGGTAGATGAAACAGCAGTTCATCTCTTGTTAACTTGGAGATATAAACTAACAGCATTGGTACTCCCAAGATTATCAGCATTTTTAACAGTGGAGAGTGGCAAATTGTAAAAATAATACTAATCGTCAAAGCCTCTACTGAAGTATACTTACTGGGTTTAAGGTAAAAAAACAAAAAAATTGCGATCGAAAATTGAAATTTTTATTAAAACTTATCTCCACATTCCAGTAGACTATGACGCGCTACCTACCGATGGTGACCAGCAGACGACATCGAGATTATACGCATTACAACTAGTCGTTATAACCACAAATACAAGTATAGTATCATAAATAGCATAGTTCTGAACTTACCACGTGCTTCACTTATCATTTAACTTTTTTTAAATTAAATGAAACACGTGATTATTCTCTTTATTAAGGCTTTAGAATCATAGTATTGCTAATTTAACATTTAATGTTAAAGCTGCGAAAGATACTTAAACATACTTGTTCAAATATTCACAATATAAAATGTTAACAACGACGCACGTATGCGGACGACGTTACGCGTAAGGCAATCAACGCATCGAGTATCAATGAAATCGAGATCAGTGTTGCCATAAAATAAAAGTCCCAATAAATAAGGAAATCTAGTCGACAAATATACAGTTCACTGGTAATTAATCAATCAATACACATTATCATTGCAATGTGAAGGATTATAATTATAAATCATATATAAACAAAATATACATAATAAATAAAAACATAATAAGTCTGACTACAATTTTTCCGCCAGGCAATAAATTTGTTTAATTCAGCTTAAACTGGCAACAATGATCAAGACACTTTTCTTTCGAGTTGAAAATTTGTCTGCGATTGATATTGGGGCACACGTCAATCTCGAATATACAAAACATTTGTATAACGCACAGCGGCTGTGACTAGATACTTATGTAGATTCTCGTGCAATCAATTCTACTGTGTCGTGAGGTGCCGCCCAATAACTCAGTAAAATACATTGTGAATTAAAATTTATCTAATATTAACAATACACGACGACAAAAACTATTTACTAAAGTTAGAATTTCAACCGATCCGGAAGTTATAGACGGATGAGTTTTCAAATCAATATTAATTGAATACCATCAACTCATCAATCTACAAACAACGGTTATATATTTTAAACATTCCCTTAACTACAGACAAAAACGTTCAATGATTCAACGTAAAAATAAAAATATATTTAAATAATTATTTTGTACAATTTGTTGACATACAATGATGACTAAAGACAAATATTGCGATGGCTTGAATAGTGTACACAGGTTTTGGGCCATAAGTTTTGGCACCGTTGTGGAGGCCTTGAATTAACTACTAAGGGCCGTGAGGACCTGTGGAAAAGGAAGGATAAAACGATGAGGTAAATTGGGATATACAGGAAGTAGGTACCGACAAAGAAAACATTCCCACAGTTTTTTTTTTTAAAGCTGGCAATCTAGTGATTGTATAAAATCCTGTGAGATCTTAATAAACTCTAGGAATGTTTTAATGATCCGTTATCATGTATTTACAAATATATTGGATTTATTTAAAATTAATTCAATTTACAACTTATGAATGAGCAATCAATCAAAATTACATAATTATAAGGAGACCGCTGTGGTAACGATTAGGCTACACGAGACAGTACACAGCATATAAACTACAATATATTTGCTAAACCGTGTAAAATATATAAAAGTGTGTTTTAAATTTCATATTTTGTGCACTGGTCTTTAATGATATCAAAATTCGAGAATAATTTATGAAATACAGAACATAAAACTTAATTCAAAACCACGCTACGGATGTTCAAGTAGTAACGATGAGATGTTTGTTTTATTTACTTATAGGGCCCAGTTTCGATTTTAATATAACATTATGTACGCAGTTAATATAAATAACTTTGTATCTTCATATTAAAATATAGTCGCAGAAAATATATTACAGTAAGAATTTATAAATAACATTTTTATTATTATATTTAAAATTGATGTAGATATATCTCAGAAGTGTTGAAGGCTCCATTTCCCCAATGTTAGTATCTACTGTTAGCAAGTTCTTTTCAATAATAATTTTTCATATCATTAAAAACATTACATAAATAGCCTTCCGGTAACAACATACGTCTTTCGATCAATCTACTTATTGACTTTCAGATGTCTTTTATACATTACGTTAAGTGAAATTTTCCTGCGACTATATACGGGGTGTAGCAAAAATGTTCATATCAGAGATGGCCATTTAATTTTATTGATATTTGCGAGATACCTTACTATAATTAACTTCCTACGACTTGTCTTTCAACATACTTAGCGTTTTATTGACTATATTATGCAATTAACGAAAACGAAATGCTAATATTATTAATATGATAATTAATTTGAAATCTCCGTAATTTTCCCTAAAATAAGGAAATCCTCAAATTGGTATCCCCGCTTCTAAGGCAGAATATTCTGGGTTGCCATTACCATGATGAGTTGCCAAACATGAAGTGCGACTGTGCCTCCAGTGATAGTAAGTTTTTTACTGTTTCAACATACAACCAAGCATACAGTCCTCTTGTTAGAGTCACTGCCGCCCATGGACACTGACAATTCTCAGAGTACAGGCACGCCGAGGTCTACCATGAAGTGCTCTAATTAAGCCATTTTTAAAGAGAGAAACGTTTCGAATATCTAAGCAGACGAGCACAGGTCACACCTCATTGACGTCAACAGTGCCAGAATCGCCTAGCCGCTGTCGTGCAAGCAAAAATGTACCGTAGATTTTTTAAGTCGTATGTCATCACTGGACTGTTTTCTTTAACAAAGGCACGTTATAAAAGACTATCCACATACCGATGTGCACGTTGCCCAAATGTCCTCATTATTGAGCAGTTAAAGTACCAACGCTACCTCAAGACTCCAAATCGAAATTTTCTTAAGGGCTTGGTTATTCTTTTGCATTATAGGTTGCGATCACACTGTCCTTCCGATGTCAAATAAAATATACTTCGAATGAACTAAGGAGCCAGTAATCAGTGTTATCTGTGTATCAGTTCATTTAGATCAGTTTATTTAGAGTATTTTTTTATATATTCCCTACTTATTCGCTGGTAGCCTTACAGGTTATTCTAGTTAAAGAGTAATCAATCCCTATTAGAAGAACTAGCGACGGCATCATAGTTTGACAAAAATGGTAGAATTTTCTCTGGGTACATTTTTGAAGTCAATAATTATGTGAATTTGAATCTATTCAATAAATTAGCCGACTGATTTGACAGTTTTGCTACACCCTGTCGATGCTTGAGAAATTAAATTTATTTTAATATACTTGTACTTACAAATACAAATCTACACGATATGGACATCTGGGTAAATGCCGAGTGTTTTCTGAATTTAATTACAGTACACTATAATTTTCTACTGTCGAATGCACCACCAAAAGATTTTAAAAAATAAATCAAAGCAATAAATTTACTAACTGTGAAAAGTCAAATATGTGATTTGCATTTTTTTTTATTGCAAATAAAAATAACATTAAAATGTTAAAAGTCATCAAACTCATCCATGTTACTACGCCATTATTTAAACCGTAACCACCACTCCGTGAAACATAAAAACCAAACCCAACATTACATACAGGCGCAAAGGTCAAAACTCTAATGACACAATCCCAAAAAATAAAATTCAGTTGATTTTTTTTTTCGTAGGTACTAATTTGTTTGTCATTAAAACCCAGAAAACATTAAGCATCACCACTGTGAAAAATAATGAAACATCTACGGATATGGACCATATGAAAAAGGAATCCATTATAAAATACTAAATAACAAACAAAATAATGATTAAACATACCGCAACAAACGAAAATATTTATATAAAAATCTAAGTTCGATTCGACTACATTAAAATTCTAAATGTTTTTAATAACTACAATAAATTCTTACATTTAAATAGAATTTAAATATTAAATGAATTAAAGATAGGGCGAACGTTGGCTGCGCGGTTCGAATACCCTTTGCTGTAACTTGTACCAGGGCGTTAAATATTTTTTAAACGCGATTAGTTTGAAATCTATAGCCTCTTTTAAAATTTCCATATTATATTTTTATCGACTTATATAACCAATACGAGCTCCTCATTTCGTGGTATATATTTTTGTTTTCACGAATGAGTTTGGAGAAGATTACTATTTAGGATATATATTTTTTTTAAAGTAAACATTTTATTTTTTAATGGCACTATTTCACAGCAACGTTTCAAGTGAGTAGACAAATAACATTTTCAAAACAATTTTTTTTTATACATACCTATATTTATTGATATATGTACAAACTGGCCGGTATCTTGCATGTAATAATGAATCTATGCACAGTATCCGTTTAGCACTTTTTTTTAAAAATGAAACCGCGCGCAGCCTACGGGAAAATTTGAATAGTGTTCTAGCTAGATCGAGAGAGATAATACGTGTGACGTTTAAACGTCAACGACCATTTTCTTATGAATGTCAGTGTTGCCAACCACATTGCAAAACTCCTCGAATGATATTTTCCCGTCCTCGTCCTTGTCGGCGAAAAGTATCGTCTTATCGACGATCTGCTGGAGCTGTGTGTCCTTTAGATTGTTGCCTACCATCATTTTGAGTACCTGAATACGTTTACAAAACATTTAATGTACATAAGTGATTGACTCGGTGCTGTGGTAGTTAGAAGTTCAGACTGGTGCGCAGAGGGTCGTGGGTTCGATCCCCACATCGAGTAAACATTGTTTGATGAACAGGTTTATTACACCTTTGTCCCCATAACACAAGGAATCCTAAAAAGGGGCCAAATGATCGTGCGTGATTTGTTTCCAGTTATAAATTTTTTTTTTACCCCACATAATCGGCAGTAGCTTCTAAGAGCTTTTCCGGGTACACCGGACTGGTAGGAAGTCCAACGCGACCCACAGAATATTCGGCGAGAATATTAGTACCATTTCTGTGGGCATACATAGTTAGCAAGGACGTAATAGCTTCACAGTTATTTACGTCAATGACTCACCAACTAAGGTCACATGTGAAACTGTAATCTTTGCACAAAAGCTGATTAATTTCGAGCAGAGTGAATGCTTTTCTCGTTCCATTTATCTCACCTGAAACAATTCGCCGTTGGATATGAACCCATCGTTGTCCATGTCGTATATGCGGAAAGCGAATCGTAATTTGGACAGTTTATCGCCTTTCACACTAAACTGAGACACGCCCTGGATGAACTCCTTGAAGTCGACCTGTAAAAAACGCACGACAACAAAATAATATCGTATAATACACAAAAAAAGATGTGTGGTGTCGTGGGACACCGGATAGGAACGAAGTTCCTTAATATAAAAATATTAATTTTAAGTTCTATTCGAGTTATAAAGAAAATAAAACTGGAGGTTTCGCAACAACCCACGGTCATTCGGTAACGTGCGAACTTATTGTGGTACACTTCATTCACGGCTGTTTGCATAAGAGTTAGTGTGTTGCGCAAACGAACGCTCTGAGATCGTGGTCAATGTATGATAAAAAAATATGTTATTTTTTGTAGGTTATTACAAAGTTAAGTCGTACACTGTGTGCATTAATAATAAAAATCTTACGTTACGGACGTTTTTTCCCGGTTAGGGCACCTCTCCGAATCGTCCCACACGGAAATTCGTTCCAAAAAATATGTTGACAAAAATAATGATAATCAGTAAACAGACTATTATAAATCTCGTTTCCTTTGATCACGAATTAGAAGCACAAAAAATTAAGAAGCAATAAAGTCGCAATGAAAAATTTCACACATCATCACTACATACGGACGCTTAATAAAAATTCAGCTCGTATGTTGTACGCTTATAAATAAGGGTTCTGTATATTATGAATAGCCTCAGAGAAAAAGAAAAGCTTTTGATATATATTCTCGTGTGTGACAATAAGACGAAACAAAGTAGATCTCGGCCAAGACTGGAATAGACCACGACAGTTTATTTACAGAATTAAACCCCGCCCAGCAGGACCGTATTCGAGAAACAAATGATCTATTTTTTACTAAAAAAACTGCTATTGCTACAACATGGCTCTAGTTTTATCCCAATAAAATTTGTGTCTACGGACTATGGTAACCCTAATAGTTGTGTGCATTGACTTTTTTTTTATTGGTTAGATGGGTGGACGAGCTCACAGCCCACCTGGTGTTAAGTGGTTACTGGAGCCCATAGACATCTACAACGTAAATGCGCCACCCATCTTGAGATATAAGCTCTAAGGTCTCAGTATAGTTACAACGGCTGCCCCACCCTTCAAACCGAAACACATTACTACTGCACGGCAGAAATAGGCGGGGTGTTGGTACCTACCCGTGCGGACTCACAAGAGGTTCTACCACCAGTAAGCAAATAATAATTTTGCGGGTTTGATTTTTATTACACGATGTTATTCCTTCACCGTGGAAGTTAATCGTGAACATTTGTCAAGTACGTATTTAATTAGAAAAATCTTGTATCCGCCTGCAGGATTCGAACACCGTTGCATCACTAGAATCGAATGCACCGGACGTCTTATCCTTTAGGCCACGACAACGAATGGCACAGAAATAGGCAGGGTGGTGGTACCTACCCGTGCGGTTTACTGAGGTCCTACCACCAGTTAAAAGAAGTCCTACCCATCAGTAAAAAAGAGGTCCTACCACCAGTAAACCAGAAGTCCTACGACCAGTAAAACATACAAATTTCGGACATAAAAATATGCACGGATATAATCTCGATTCAATACTAAATACCACAATCGATAAGTTTAATTGAATGTTAGCTTCGCGATCTGGAGATCGTTAACATGAATCTACAACGCGTATTTTATTTAAAAATGTTGTCACTTTTGTCATAATGCGACGAATACTCGCGTATCAATCACATGTTGTCAAATTACGCGACTTTATCGTGGTTTTTTATCTAAATAACTTTATACGTTGAATGACTTTGTGGCAGTGATTTTAGAACACACATCACTGGGGGCAATTTAAGAAGGAATTCGATAAAGTCCTGTGAATAAATCAACGCTGCTATATCACAAGTAATTTTGTTCGGGTCGATACGGGCTTGCGATTTATTAAACGCGTCACAGAAACTCGCTTTAGTAACCTTATCTCGTGTGAGTTCACAAATTGTTCACGATTCGATGGCAGCGATGGGGACGTGAGACACGTTAGCAAATCACTATGTCTGCCTGCATAGAGGCGATACATTATATAGGTTTTTTTTACTGGTGGTAGAACCTCTTGTGAGTCCGCGCAGGTAGGTACCACCGCCCTGCCTATTTCTGCCGCGAAGCAGTAATGCGTTACGGTATGAGGGGTGGGGCAACCGTTGTAACTATACTTGAGACCTTAGAACTTATATATCTCAAGATGGGTGGCGCATTTATTTGTAGATGTCTATGGGCTCCAGTAACCACTTAAGACCAGGTGGGCTGTCGTCCACCCACATAGGCAATAAAAAAAAAGTTTTATTATTATTTTTACATGAACTAAACCATAGACACATTAACGTGACATTAATTGACCAAAGTCGCAATTGTTTTACACAACATATGTTCCACAATTCAATTTGGAACGCAGAAATACGACTCGAATTATGATACCAACCCGGGTGGTCTCAAAATACGCCCTAACACCAGTAACACCGGTTTTAACAACCCATACAGTTAGGAAACGAATGCACTAAGAGTAACAGCAACAGCGGGAAAGTGTGTGCTTAGGGCGAGTTTAACGTTCTCGATAGCGTAAAAGTTAACTCAAATTTGTATGGAGTTGGAACGTTTACCTACGTTTGCCTCTATGGGCGCTGTTCCAACAGCATACAAATTTGAGTTAACTTTAACGCTATCGACAACGATAAAAAACTGGCACTAAGCACACTGGTGAAACGATACGGATTGAGGCCCCCGATCGCTATTAGTTTGCGCACTCAGACTTGTAAATAAATGACTGTTAATTAATAATTACATTTATTTTCTTCTTTTTTTATGACAACCCTTGCATATTTGCGACTGATAACGTAAGTACCTAGACGGGCGGTGGCGTCGTCGAACATCAAAGGCGTTTCTCAACTGTATGGATTGAATAAACTAGAAATACCTTGTTAAAATAATATCATTGCCCTAATTTTTATCGTATTTTTTATTAGATATACTAGTCACGATATGTGCTGCTATTGACTGTGAAACAAGAAATAAACCAGAGACAACATAAAAAATATACAAATTGTTTTCTTTTGTTCGAGAGATTACTGGTGACCCGGAGGCTTTTCAGTTTTACCAGGGCAGGTGGACGAGCAAGGGTTCAGCCAGGAAGGGTGGGATTTGCTAACAGCTACCCGAGCGCCTCCAAAGGAGACCTAGCAACTCAAGAGTAGCTGCTTCGCGAATGAATCTACTACCGAATCGGAATCACGATCCGGCGAGAAACTCAGCAGACTGATGTTTAGGTTAGGTTGCATGAGTACGGGTACCGGGGCCTTACTCTTACTAATAACTGTCTAATGCAAAGGTTGTTGGATCTGATGGATCCGTAGGTCTAGGGCGTTGACGTTGACTGGCTTCTGCGTGATCAGGATTATAGACATTGTAATAAGATTCGTTTTCCTTACCTCTCCGTTCCCGTCTGCGTCGAATATATCGATGACGCGTTGGACAAGTGGATTCTGCTGCAGCTCAGGTAGAGACATGAACTCATCGATGGACAGCGCCCCGGAATTGTCCAAGTCCAGTTTCCGGAAACGCTTGCCGAGACGACGGATCTCATCCGCATCGACTGTCGCAAAACGAGTCTATTATCACCATGCACCATTCCACAACATATTTTATATTAACAGCTACATTCGCCTTTTTGGGTGCACCACAAAATAAAATGATATTGAGAAAAATCCACTTCTTCCCTTTGGCCTTATCAAAACAATATTGAACCTTGACCTTAAATTATATTTTATTTATCAATATTATTTCGTTTGTGTTGATTCCCAAAATGAACGTACTATTTGTTTTTCGTGCGTTTAATATTTTTCATCTAATCTTTTTACGATATTATTTATGCTATACAACTAAGATTTCCAAACTATGATATTTCAGGTCATGAAATTAAGTAGTTCTAGTTTTTTTTTTGTTGTTTAATGTCACAGAACTTTGCCTTCAGACATTCCAAAAACAAATATTTAAGAATTACGAGAAATAGGAACACATATTCAATAAATATAAAATCAATGAGACATTTAAATTCATCAAATTGTATTAGATCAATACGAAATCCAATTAGGCATACGTTTTTGAACGCGTTTCATATGAAACAATAATCAAATTAAGTCGTTTTTTTTTTTTGTTTTTGAGAGATCGAAGTTTTTAGCGTGATGCTCGTTATCGATTTTAATCGATATGAATTTTCACAACAAAATCGATTACGGTTCAATTAACGTTTCATTGTCGATTGATTAATACGTTATAGATTTTACATTAATATTTCCCTTACAATCGATTACTATTGATACAGCTGCAAATATTTTATTCTCTCAATCGAAATTAAACATGTGAACCATTACAATAACATGTAAATCAGACGGTTTCCGGCCTTGATAAAGTATACCATATCACAAACTATGTAATCTTCATCTAATAAACCCTCTAAATAACACATACATCTCATACAAAGCGTAGTTCAACAACAAAAAAAAACACCTAATGATAATTCTAAACCTACACAAACATGCATTTCACATTTTAATAAAAAAACACACAAACACTATTGTATATATTTTTTTTGTATAGTATACTATTATCGCAAACAGCGTGTTAAAGAAAAAAAGACATGACGTCACTCCGTTTACAGATATAACGCTAAACGCTAAAGCTAAGTAATTAAACATTATTCATATTTTACAAGCTAAATTTGTATGAACTCGGGACGAACGAGGTCTCATAAATATTCATCTCCAGTATTTCATATCCTTTTACGAGTCAGAAAGAGTGTATTATAACATTTGCATTGTAATGTGAGATTGCGCAGGCTCAATTGGTTTGAATATTAAATGTTCCAATGCTTTTTTTTTTGTTCGCATCTCTAACTCCGTGCGTCCTAGTGACCTAGTTGCCGGTCGCTCGATCGCGAAAGAAAGGAAAGGATAATCGCCAGTGTGTCTATATTATATACTAATATTATAAAAAGGAAAGATTTGTTTGTTTGTTTGTATTGAATAGGCTCCGAAACTACTGAACCGATTTGAAAAATTCTTTCACTGTTTGGAAGCTACACTATTCCCGAGTGACATAGGCTATATAATCTATTTTTATTATTTAAAATTAGGGATCCTTACTAAAACTCCAATAATGGAACCCAAGGTGTAAAAAAAATTACCTAAAATATTTTATACATCGCGTGTCCTGCGAAAACTATTGATGATAGAATAAAATAATGTACTGCGACTTTGTAGAGCACATTATTATTTACAAAAAGTGTCACGACAGCATATTATGTCTAACTATTATAGATATGCCGCAATAAGTGTTCTTTTATTTTTTTAAATAAAACAACGTCAAGTATCGTTGAAATTTTTGTTAAAGACCCGAGCGGAGCCGTAGCG
The DNA here is from genome assembly GCF_003987935.1 of Bombyx mandarina. The sequence goes on from NW_021011618.1 coordinate 622,444, forward strand.
GGCCGGTAGTAGCTAAAGAAAATCGCTCTTTGAATAATGATTTGGGATACTCTGGAGAAACAATTTGGTTCGAATTCAAGAAAAAATACTTTCCGATGACCCCGATTATTTTTTTTGACACAATTTACGTCTCACTTCCACAGTGCAATTTTTAAATACACATCCTCCGACTCGAGGATCCCTATAAGATACTAAGCGTAACTATCATAACAATATACATAATATTTTTTTAGAATCACCTATCAGAAACCCCAAAAGGAATTTGAATACAGAAATTCCAACACCAGAGAATTTATAGGCTAATTCGTGCTTTATAACCACGCTCGGAACAGTCAAATATTTGACAAACAAATATGTCTGGCAACAAAATTTTTAATCTCGTTAAATTTTAGCGAAACCCGTTAAACACACAATGACCTAATCGGTATTAATAGGTAGTCGTATTTGTAACACGAAAACAAAACCGAACCGCTATGTGCCTATTGTATGAAACCGATTGTGACGTCATGACATCATTACAGTTTTTATTATTATCACAGAAGGACTAGTATAGAGACGAGATCACGAGCAGCCAAGACGAATACGCGGATGCGGAGAATTTTGAAAAACGAACTTGTAAAATTCCATTGCTGACTTCTCGCTTAGAACAGAGCACGAATGATATAGACACAGACGAAACCAACTATTTATGGATTTTCTAGAAACACTTTTTTTTAAATTACTTTATCATTTTATTTTAATACGTTTGCTGTAATAAAATGGCAATTGTTGTCGTTTAAAAACTTCCCAATTTAACTTAGAATGAATTTTTGAAAATAACCATGGAAATGGTGGTAGGACCCCTTGTGAGTCCGCGCGGGTAGGTACCACCACCCTGCCTATTTCTGTCGTGAAGCAGTAATGCGTTTCGGTCTGAAGGGTAGGGCAGTCGTTGTAACTATACTTGAGACCTTAGAACTTGTATCTCGAGGTAGGTGGCGCATTTACGTTGTGGATGTCTATGGGCTCCAGTAACCACTTAACACCAGGTGGGCTGTGAGCTCGTCCACCCATCTAAGCAATAAAAAAAATTGGCAACAGTAGAATTAGACCATACGGTATATTCGTTCTGTGCTCAGGAGGAAACAAGATTGAATGTTGTCATCCCATTAAAAGTCTCGGCGACTTCCGACATTAATAATTACTGCTTTGCGACAGGAATAGGTCGTTGGGTAGTATACCAACACACCTTACCACAAATGGATTATTTCTCCTCAATTCTGTCTATACCTATATTTTCGAATGAAATGGGTATTCAAACATCGATCATATAAACAGTAATTTTAGTTTACATTTTGATTATAAAAGAACGAATCGAACCACATAATCACGATACATGATATGTATACTGATAGATGTAAAAGTGCATAGATACTTAAAAAACTGAGACAACGTTTGACAGAATATAAATGACAAATGAATCTTTATCTCAGTCACATAAGTTGTAAATTCGTTCAACATTTGTAAGAAAAATCATATATCTTAATAAAAGGCGTCTTTATCACGAACACACTGTATGGAGAGATGATAATGCTTTTTAGACTTATGAAGTGAGATAGACGAAATGCTCTGTGACCGATATGAACAGTTGACAATGAGATGAAGATATATGAAAAATGAAAAAACGAAGACAATTAGCCAGGACGTTAGAACGGGAGGAATAAATAATTTTGTTTCCGTGAGTTTGCGAGATCTATAGTATCAAATGTACAGGCAGAGTAGGTACATTAGATACTAAAGATTAGACCTTCCGATGTGACATAGAAAGGCATTTGTTTGCATTATAATAAATATTTTTTTACTGGTGGTAGGACCACTTGTGAGTCCGCACGGGTAGGTACCACCGCCCCGCCTATTTCTGCCGTGAAGCAGTAATGCGTTTCGGTTTGAACGGTGGGGCAGCCGTTGTAACTATACTGAGACCTTAGAACTTATATCTCAAGGTGTGTGGCGCATTTACATTGTAGATGTCTATGGGTTCCAGTAACCACTTAACACCAGGTGGGCTGTGAGCTCGTCCACACACCTAGGCAATAAAAAAATAAAAAGATGCTGGTAAAATACATAATTTTAAATAATTTAATTCCTTCACTTTTTTTGCACCTTTTCACGGAACAGGTTAGTATCGCGACTCATCTTAGCGCAACAAATGCGCGACTGGTAGGCTAAAAAGGATTTTATTTTTAACCCCAATTTTGGACTGGTTTAGGTAGGACGGACCTTTTAGCCGCGTATAAGTACCTAAAATAATGCATAGTTTGTCTGATCGAAATATTAAATATTAGTCAAGCTCACAGCCTATCTGGTGTTAAGTGGTTACCGGAGCCCATTGACATCTACAACGTAAATACCACCCACCTTGAGATATGAGTTCTAAACTCAAGTATAGTTACAACGGCTGCCCCACCCTTCAAAACGAAACGTATTACTGCTTCACGGCAGAAATAGGCGGGGTGCTGGTACCTACCCGTGCGGACTCACAAGAGGTCCTACTACCAGTAAAAATCACAGTACCTAAATTATAATATGATGGTTTTGTATTAGTATAATTTTAGCTATAATTAAAAGTTTTTTTTTTTAAATTAATTCACAGAAAGAAAGCACACTGCCTTACATATTTAGACTAGCGATTTTAATTAGCGGGTCCGGCAGACACTGTCATGACTTGCAAAAACTTTAAAAAAAAGCAGCAGTTACGTTGTAGACTTCTAACTGCTACGGTAACTACTTAACACCAGGTGGGCCATGAGTTCGTCCACACAAATAAGCAATAAAAAAATTATATAACAAAAGAAAAACAGACCTATCTATTCTACATTTTAATTGAAATTGACAAAAGTAGCCGTTCTCGATAAACAATGATGAAGATAAATAGAAATAAGACATCAAACCTTTTTCATAATCCCATAGACATCTACAACGTAAATGCGCCACACACCTTGAGACACAAGTTCTAAGGTCTCATTATAGTTACAACGGGTGCCCCACCCTTAAAACCGAAACGCATTACTGCTTCACGGCAGAAATAGGCGGGGTGGTGGTACCTACCCGTGCGGACTCACAAGAGGTCCTACGACCAGTAATTACGCAAATTATAATTTTGCGGGTTTGATTTTTATTACACGATGTTATTCCTTCACCGTGGAAGTCAATCGTGAACAATTGTTAAGTACGTAATTCATTAGAAAAATTAGTACCTGCCTGCGGGATTCGAACACCGTTGCATCGCTATATACGAATGCACCGGACGTCTTATCTTTTAGGCCACGACGACTTCAAAACTTACATACTTTCGCATTTAAATATATAGATAATTTCGTATTTACTTTCGTCTCACAATACCGACGAAGGATTTATTGAAGTCTTTTATTACGAACATTCATGATTACGGTACAAATGATATATGACCACGATAATAAATTAGTGAACTTTATTGCTGTAGTAATTCTGAACTGTAATATCTCGTCGCCCGACTCGGTTTTGAAATATTCAAATCTACAAGCCTGTTCTCGTTGCTTCCGAGACGGATCTACTGCGGCATCTAGCGGTGAGCGAAGGGTGTATATAATATAGTAAGTTATATTAGTAAACCTTTTTATAATGATTCAATCAATCTATAATCTATATCTAAAAAATATATTAATACGTGAAGCAAAAACTTTTTTTTTATTGCTTAGATGGATGGACGAGCTCACAGTCCACCTGGTGTTGAGTGGTTAATGGAGCCCATAGACATCTATAACATAAATGCGCCACCCACCATGAGATATAAGTTCTAAGGTCTCAAGTATAGTTACAACGGCTGCCCCACCCTTCAAATCGAAACGTATTACTGCTTCACGGCAGAAATAGGCGGGGTGATGGTACCTACCCGTGCGGACTCACAAGAGGTCCTACCACCAGTAATTACGCAAATTATAATTTTGCGGGTTTGGTTTTTATTACACGACGGTGCATTCGTATCTAGCGATGCAACGGTGTTCGAATCCCGATTGAAGAAGGAAGATTGACTTCCACGGTGAACGAAAAACGTGAACATTTGTTAAGTACGTATTTCATTAGAAAAATTGATACCCGCCTGCGGGATTCGAACACGGGTGCATCGCTTGATACGAATGCACCGGACGGACGTCTTATCCTTTGAGCCATGACGACTCCGAATATAATATGTCTCAAACCCGATTTTTTTCGAAGTGAAAACTTATTTAGCGTCGTGATTCGAAAGTCAATGAGACAAAAAAAAAAGAGACAGACACATAAATTCATAAGATTTAACGTGATGACAACGTCGCGTCGATCAGGTCCGCTAGTTTTCATCATACTATTTCCTAGGTGGGCTGCACTTTACCGTTTTCGAAACGCAAGACAATTTAGCTATATAAAGACGGTAAAAACGCGAGATTAGATTTACAAAAAACTTTTAAGTAATTTTTTTTATTTTTTATAAATAGCTAAATAAATATTTACTAACAATCACGCCACGTTAACTGGTCCCGTGGTAAGTTCGTAAAGAACTTGTGTTACAGATACCAGATAACGGAAATAAACGTAATATTTTTATTATACACATACATATATTTAATATACATCCATAACCCGGGAAAAGACATTTTTATATTTATCATACAAATATCCTCTCTTGGCGGGATTCGAACCCGCGACCTCTGGTGTAGTGACCATGTCACTTACCACTACACCAGACGGCCGTTAATGTCGGTTCAATATTTTTTTTGTTACATTATTTAAAAACGGAATATGTGTATGCGATGAAGACCGACACAATTTATGTACATGTAATTAAAGGCACCTTTGTCTGGGATCGACTATAAATAGCATGAATACACTATAGCATTAGCTGTCAACATTGATAGCGTCATTAATATTTATATTTATTTAGTTAAGTCTTTTTCGTTAGTCTTACAAGCTTATACGGGGAGTTATAATTAACTCAGATTGTTATCTTTTCTCTGTCACTTGTTTTGATCGAATTGATAGAAGACATTATTTTTAAGGGATTTTATGACCTGGTAACTAAGACCTTTAAGTCATGTCTTATTTTAATTTACATTCATATTTTTATGAATAATGATATTATGGAGTGAAATGAAATGAAGATGATTATTTTGAGACATTAAAAGACACTATTATCGTATAAGATATAGATTATTTAATAGACGGATATACGAAAATCAAAGGTACACACGGGTATCTCAGTTTGAGATTTTATAGAGAATTCGCTACTTGATAAATGTATTATAATTAACTAATTTAAATGGGAGATGGCTTTTCTTTTTTCTATAGTGTCTCTTTGTGGTGGTGGTGGTTGGAAGTGAGCCTTTAATTGCAATAATGACTTTAAAATAACGCCATGCTTAAAAACTTATCAACTTTCAAATACTATTTTCATTGGTGTATGATTTGAAGACTGTCTTTACCGTTTCATAAATAAAATAACCACACAATTGACGAATTAAAATCAGTTCCGGGACAAAGAAGTTACGAGCTATTTTACGACAAATTCTATGTCCTTTTCTACATAATCGACGGTAGCCTAAAAAGCTATCCTATTTACGGCCGGTTTGGTCGATGAGCTCACGAGGCTCGACCTGGAAGGACTTGCTAACATTAGCAAGGCTTAGCAAGGGCAGTGCTTCGCTGAATCTACCACCGGATCAGAATCGTGACCCACTTGGAGGATTCGGCGAGAAACTCAGTAGACATTCTATAGCCACAATCACTTTACCCGTAAAGGACTGCGCATACATCTCCATCCCCAGTAATAACATGACACGCAGAGTTTTCCTAAAAATTTAACTTCATCAGAGAATAATAAGATATGACAACAATAAGACAAGACATGGCTTCGGCCTTACGATCAAGAACAATGAAGACGCGGCTTCGGCCTTTAAAACTATAGACCTAGACTAAAGACCTGGCTATATGGACTAAAGTCCTTTGCCTTTCCCATTAGGGATAAATTAATATCATCATCATTTAACTTCATCAACAAACAATATTGAATCATTCTAGTCAACACTGTTTTAACAAATACATCAAGACAACTAACTACCCGCTTTTATCTTTTACCGATTTACATGAAATAATAAACCCGTACTTCTTAAACAAAATCATTCGAATTCAACCAGCACAAAGAAACATATACAACATTCAAAAAGAAGAGAGTTGTCTCATTCCTTATTCATTATACGTGTACCGAGAATGTACCTACTAAATAAATGATGATAATGTGGATATGTACATCAACATCACAACAAATAAATTATCTGATAATCCTACATGAAAAATTTAACCTTTCGATTTTGTACGTATAAGAAGTGTAGGACTTGTCCGATACGAGCATACTAACTGTCTTCTGCAAAGCCATTCCGGTTTGTAGATTAGGATAGGATAGCCGATAGGATGAGATTTCAATGTAACTGATACTTTATCTCGAGGTAGGAGGCAGTATTGATGTTGTGGAGCTTATGGCTAGTGTTCACCACTTCGAATTGTTCGTCTAATAATCCAATTTTTCATCGTTACTAAATTATTTATGACGTCTTTCTAACTATATACATTTTAAGGCTTTTGTTAGTTGCACATGTGTTTATATAACGCACCTTTATGTATTTCAAGGGTAGCCTTATTTTTGTAATATTCGAGTTATAAAATGTATCCAAAAGGGGTTAATTTGTATTTCAACAAAAAAAAAACATAATGATGATTGCAGCAAGCTAGCAATTGGGAACTCCGAGACCTTTAAACAATCGATAGAATATTAATCGTTAACCAAGTTTCCGACGATGTTATTCGATTCGTTTTTAATTAATATATCTCGTTCTAGTGACCATCGATACATCGACTCACCACGCAACTTCTGTTGTTTAAACGTCGGCAAATGCGCGACCATCGACTCGTATTTCAAAATCGATATGTTGTAATCATTATTGACCCTAACTCTATTCTAGAAGACCTCGAACAATCAGCATAATTTAACTACCAAAAGAATGGACTTGAACATTTGTTTATGCGAATCTATTTCCTTAATTGGAACTAGCTTTATCCTTACTGCATATATCAATAATGTAAAATTTCAAGCAATCTAGATGGGTTGGTTAGTGGTCTATTACGCCTGTTCTAATAAACTATACTGTTAGAACAATTAATTATTGAACAAACATTTCTATGTAACATGTGTTTACGAAAGAAGTTCATGATGCACCAGTAACATCCTATAGTGAAATTAAAACCCAAAAAGTATACAGGGTGTCCCACACTTGTTATAATCGTCTCTTCTAAATGCCAAAATTTAAATGAATTATATTTCATAATTTATACATACTATATTTAGGCTTCCTTCCTACATGTGCAGTAATGGTTTTCCTCAAACTAACCTCAATATTCAAATAAAATAAAAATATCAAAAATAACAGTTGCTATTATAAGCTTTGAGAAACTTGACCAATAAAGTATTTATTTAATAATAAAATAAGTTTTCACTGTATTTATATTACCTTTAAAATTTTAAGCTAATCTTTACTAATAATTACACACAGTTAAATATAAACCACCCTTTACTTAAGATGCTAATTTTATCTCAGCCTTTTAGGCAATTCATGGAGCATATTTGAGTCATATTATGATGTGTTTTGGGCTATCAGACGTCAGATGCTTCTGATTTGCTTATTTCTGTAGTGAAGCAATGTTTAAAAACAGAACAGGCATTATTTCATTACATAGACCTCAAATGACCAGTGTCTCAAATTGGGCAGCACTATTAAAGTTGTAATGACAATGGTAACGACTTAACATTAGACAGGGCAAAATAATGTCTGCCCAGCTTAGCCATAATAAATCTATACACACAAAGCAACACCTAACATTCGGTACAAATTGCCCAAACAAAGGATAGTACCTGTAATGATACTTTTTAATATTGCTCTTTCACTATGCTTTGTTTGTTTGCAATTTCTTTTCTGTACCCTATGCCACATAAATACACGACATATAGATGTGACATGAATGCTTTAGCGGAATGCATGAATATTTATTTATCCAGAACAATTTTTTTTTTACAGAATGAAGAGAAGCAGAAAGCAATAGTATTTTTACATATATGATATAAAGCACAGATGGTATAGATACAGATATACATATATTGCACGATAGATATTTAGGAATGCAATTTATGTTATTATTTTAGTTTTAGTTTTTCAGGGCATTTTTTAGTCGCAATCGATTTCTATAACCATTTCAGTTTATTTTTATTGAATACATTTTATTTTACAATCATCTATTATAATAATTTTTCTGAACTATTTCTTTTTCATTTCATTATTGAAACGAACACCAAAAATTGTTCTGGAACAATAATGCGTGTGCAATCTAACATGGAGATGGATATTATACGCGAGTGACTCTACAACACTCACAGTTTTCCACCTTAAAATCAATGCAGTTAACACGCGCTGAAACACAAACTTTCTGTTATGTCTTATTTAAATGCCCTATTACCATTTAAACTAACCATTGTTAGAATTTTCATGCATTATCTATAGTTTTTAAACTGTGATATTTTTAATACTTTTTTTATCTCTACAATTTTATTTTATTTTCTTTATAAAGTTGAAGAAATGCAACTGTTAAGCTATGATTATATATTGTATCATATTGAAATAAAAAACGTATAGAAGAAATTAATTTAATTTATTACTTACAGTTTGAACATAGTTCCATGGGAATAGAGTTTTCGTTACCCTGAAAATGGTTACACATTTTGTAAATACTTTATTTATGATTAATATAATCAATAGCATAATAGTAAAGTGTTTTTTGTTAGTTTAAGATTTTAAACTAGTTCAAAACTTTGTTTTTGTCATCAAATTTTAAGATTCAACTTTTATAGTTCACATCTAGACTATTAAGAATTAATATATATAATGTTACTGAATATTTTGGTAGTTTACCTTTTTAGTTAATTTGCAGATCAATGATAAAAAGAATAACAAAGGAAATGAAAATTTATTTACTACCCAGAATTTTAGTATTATGACAACCCACTGCATTTTCCATAATAGAATTAAAAACTAATTTCGAAGTGCAAACCTTTTATTCTTGTATCAATTTTCGCAGTCAAGTAGATAACCATATGACTCTAAGGTCTAAATTAAAAAAATCATATCATATAGACCGGTTTTTTTTCCAGGCATTGGGCTAAACTCTTAAAAATTTGTGACTAGCTACAGAACGTTAATCGAGTAAATAACAATGTTTTGCCACTTACCATTCTAAAGTTTTACTACACCACACTCAATCAGAGATAAATGTGCGTCTGACTGTTTGTAATCACAAACTGATTCCGATAAAATTAAATCAGAAGCAACAAAAATACCACAGCAGATTCACAGTTACCTACCATCGATGACCATCGATCTAAATTACGCACGGATTGTAGTGTTGCCATGAATTGTATGAAGCTGCTCAAGGGAGGACCATTAAAATGAATTAGGTCAATATTTTATAGGTTCAATAATCAATCCAAGAAGTTCATTAGAAGTAATACTAATATATAAATTCATTTCCGTATGTTTTAATTTTATGGGTCTCGATATATATTTAGTCTATTGTAAATTCGTTAATAATAGTCAGGAGAACGTGAGTAGCGCCACCTACCTTGAGATATATTGTTTTGTACAATTGTATCAGCTACCTATAAGAAATAAGTTAAAATTAAATTTAGAGCAGAACTATCTACACAAATCTGTATTAGTTCCAAATTCAAAAGCTAGATTAGGCTAGACTCTTGAGCTTCGACTATTTTCTTCTGTTCTGCAAAAAACATTAGTAATAGTGGTAAAACAACTACGATTGCATTAAAAGAATCAGTAGCAGTGAAATGTAAAAGTTAATACACGGTTAATGTTTTAAAAAAAATCATGAAATATTCAGTTCCAATAAAGTTACTAATGCTTAAAGTGTATAAGCTCGTCCATGATAGTATTAGGCAAATAGCGTTTTTAATCATTTAAATTGTGATGTGGCCATATTACGAGGTTTAACAGAAAAGTTAGCTAATACTTTATTCGATAAACTACTTTAGTCCACTTAAAAGAAGAACACAGCAACATAAATCATTCAATTCTCCTAGCAAAAACTAATTGCAGAAGTTGACTTTGTTCTATATAATCATTCATTTAATTGCTCGCTTAGGAAGAAGCTAACCCACAAAATGAGCCACTGATCAGCATGGATGACATAAGACGTGCTGCTAGCATCACACAAATAAACTTCGCAGGTCAGACGATATTAAATTGTTGTCAAATATTAATTTGTGCCCAAGACATGGCCATAATAAATGTATTTCAATCCTTCACGTCAGCTTGAAGACTTTTGAAAGATACAAAGACAGCCAGACACAGACATTCTCATTCAGCGTTTTGTTACAATGATAAAGAGCTACACAAGACTATATTCTTTAACATACGGTGTTTCTGATCGAGTGATGTATAGACTAGCTGTACGGACCGTGAGAGAGAATCAATAATATAACGTCCCGTGGTATTGGTAGTTTCATTAGCCCGAAAATAAGGACCTAAACTACAGTATGTACAGTCACTTGGAAATAGGCTTTTGGTTGCAAGGCATTTCCAATATTAGTCTAATTCTAATCTAATTAAAGAAAGAAAAAGGGATTTTTTTAATAAACTAAAAAATTGAATAACAGATAACCGTGTGTATGCAATTTTTACTTAATTTCTATTTCAGCTGTCACAGAATGTCAATGTCAAAGGGCAAAATCCTCCCTCGCCAATATTTCCTCGGCCCCCCTTCTCTTTCCGAAAACTCCAACCATGGCGGCCGGGGTAGGTGTAATTTACCTTGAAATATCTTGTTAATCCAGTCATTGATAGAAAACTTATTAATAAAACCCAATGATGATTAAAGTGTTAATAATATTACGCATTTACTTTTTCAGGTACTTTACACTTATCCGGAAAACTTCCGCGCTTATAAAGCGTTGATCGCCGCACAATATTCCGGGACTGATGTGAAAGTAGCACCGAATTTCGTATTTGGCGAGACCAACAAGTCCGAAGACTTCTTGAAGAAGTTTCCTGCCGGAAAAGTGAGTTTAAACCGGCGTATTGTGCATAGTAATATTTCGGCATATGTTGAGTGTTGTGACGTGTAATATCGGTGTATATTTTAGGTGCCTGCATTCGAAAGTGCCGATGGAAAGGTGCTCCTAACTGAAAGCAATGCCATCGCTTACTACGGTGAGTTTTTTATTTTCAAATACACCTACAAAACTAACTTTAATCAACCTAACCTATCTAACTAGAAGAATACCTAATAAACCAAAGTAGGTAGCTTAAAAAAAGATAAGGTTGTAAATACCTCTTGCGAAGTTATTTCAAATAGATTTAACTATATAATTCGTCGAGGGTGCAAGTATGAAAGCGTTTTTCTACTTAATCTGATATAAAAACTCATAAAATCTACGAGTTATGACTTTTCCTTGATGAAACGATACTCATAATTTCCGTTAAAAATAATTATAGGGGACACTCACAAATCACTAATAATATTTAATTATTGCATAATATTTTATAATCCCAATCATGCATGATGCTCTTACACTTCAAGTTGTATCAGAAGCTAAAAGAAAAATAAAACATTTAACTTGAATTAAAAAAGGAACTTTACAGTTGCCAATGAAAGTCTCCGCGGAGGAGATCTGGCTACCCAAGCCCGTGTCTGGCAGTGGGCATCATGGTCTGACAGCGAACTACTGCCTGCTTCCTGCGCTTGGGTCTTCCCTTACCTTGGTATCATGCAATTCAACAAACAGGTAATTGAAGAATTTGTGATATTAAAATATGTGTTAGTCTACTGATATAAGTGATTACATAAAAATATATGAATATTATCATTATTCATAATTAAATTTTTTTTCGCTTAGATATATGGCTCACGGCCCACCTGATGTTAAGTGGTTACCGGACCCCATAGATATCTACAACGTAAATGCCGCCACCCACCTTGAGACATGAGTTGTAAGGTCTCACTTTTAACTGTACAACGGTTGCCCTGCCTTTCAAACCGAAACTCATTACTGCTTCAGGGCAGAAATAGGCAAGGTGGTGGTACCTACCCATGCAGACTCACAAGACTTCCTACCACCAGTAAAAATTGAGTAATATTAAACATAGGATCTTGTACGTTTTCTCTAATTTATTATATTGTCATGGTGCTTAATAAGCTACTCAATATTACAATTATAAGCCACAAACTACTGGCAACTGATATAAGGATTAAATAATTTCAGAATGTTGAACGTGCAAAGTCTGACCTACTGGCCGCCTTAAAAGTACTGGACGGACATCTTCTCACACGCACCTTCCTTGTTACCGAGAGAATCACACTTGCCGATGTCATTGTCTTCAGTACACTGCTGCATGCTTTCCAGGTGAGGAAAAGGAAGTTATCCTATGAACTACTGAAAACTTTCTTTTAAGATGAATTGATTTTCTTCACCACTTGGAGTAAGCACAGTTAATAAAATAATACTTCAGAGAATAATTAAACAATACATTACTAAATACATAAAAGTGTTTGTAAAGCGAATAGGAGAACAATAAAAAAGCATAAGACTAAAAAAAGCAAATTGTTATCGAAAATTAAATAGTACCTTAATAATAATAATGTATTTTTTTTTTATTGCTTAGATGGGTGGACGAGCTCACAGCCCACCTGGTGTTAAGTGGTTACTTGAGCCTATAGACAACGTAAATGCGACACCCACCTTGAGATATAAGTTCTAAGGTCTCAAGTATAGCTACACAACGGCTGCCCCACCCTTCAACCCAAAACACATTACTGCTTCACGGCAGAAATAGGCGCGGTGGTGTTACCTATCCGCACAGACTCACGTGGTCCTCCCACCAGTTTTTCAAGAAAGCAAGTCACAACCGATTGGGTTTGAATAGAATGCCATAAAAGCTATTTTACTTCAGCACGTGCTAGACCCGAGCGTCCGTTCGTCGCTGATAAACGTTCAGCGTTGGTTCCTGACCGTCGCCCACCAGCCGCAAGTGTCGGCCGTCGTCGGCTCGCTCACGCTCTGTGCGGCTCCTCCTACATACGACCCTAAAAAGTACCAGGAGTTAGCTGGTGCACAGAACAAGAAGGTATTGTAAATGTTACAGTTTTTTTTATAAAAAATATAATCTAATTATGTTTGTTCAAATTTTAATAGTAATAAGAAAGCAATTATCGAATAAGAACAGCTAAACAGCGTTACATATCGTCTTTCCGCATTAAAAGTGTACAATTTCCAAAAATATTCGTAATTGAGTTAATATGCGGAATCATTTGGTGTCACCAGTATTTTTCTCAAAATACTGTCAAGAGATCATAGTTAGTTTAACTTTTTTTTTTGTTTACCTATGTTACTACTATTAACAAAATTAATATATAATTTTATCTTACTTTAAAATATAGATAATGTAACTGCTAAAAAATAAATGTTGCAAAGATGATTAATATTAAAAATATCACATGCTAAACCTTAGTAATAACCATATAACCATAAAATTAGTAAGTTTTGAGATTATACAGTTTTATTACAGGAATGCTATGCCAAGGAAGTTTTGTTATTTTATTGCAGTATATACCAGTAAAAATAAACTTTTGAATATAGATAGAAAAAAATGTTGCTTAAACTAAAACTTCCCAAAATTGAATTAATAGGAGGGCAAAAAAGATAAGAAGTGTGAAAAGAAAGAGCAACCCAAGAAGAAGGAGGAAGTTGTTCCTGACCTTGAAGAGGAGGAGCTTGAAAAGCCTAAGGAGTCCAAGGACCCCTTCGACTCTATGCCTAAAGGGTAAATAACTGTTATTCACTGAAATGAAAAACAATTCACAAACAAGCAAGCCCTGTTGTTTGATTGTTTAGTGAAAGTGCTTATATACCATGTGTTCTGGTTCATTTTCCAGACTGACCCTTTTTTCTGAAAGATATTTGGTATGTGCATGATCTGATTTTTTATGTATTTTTTGTACTTGAAAAAATCCCAGTTGTGGTTCTTTGAATGTTAAATGAAAGTTTTGGTTTAGTTGGGCATTCAAGAAGGAATCCGTAGTATATAATAAGGGTTTCGGTTAGCCATTAAAATAGTCAGTTCATGAAACTCACATATTGATTAGTATGTTTGCTTAGTCTTGTAATTCAGTTAATTAAAGAAATAAAAATAATAGTTGTGACTAAGAGGGAGGGAATCCCCTTCCAAAGTTTCTGAACGACACTAAAAATATTAATACAGTCAAGGTGTTAAAAATGAAGGTAATTTAGAACAATTAACATTTAATAAAAGAGATATCAAACTTTGTAACATTTTTATTTCAGTACCTTCAACATGGATGATTTCAAGCGTGTCTACTCCAACGAAGACGAAGCTAAATCTATTCCTTACTTCTGGGAGAAGTTTGACCCCGAGAACTATTCCATTTGGTATGCCGAATACAAATACCCTGAGGAACTCGCTAAGGTGTTCATGAGCTGTAACCTTATTACGGGTAAGTTTTTTTTTTTAATACTTATACAGGTGAATGAGCTCATTACTAGTGCATTTATGGAATAGACAGGATGGTACTACTGAATTGCATTGACACACCTCTCTCAGAATAATTTTATAAATTGTACGAGTTTTCTTTTATCATAGAATGTCTCTATTGATCATCAAGGGTCTATGAGGATAAAACAAGCAGAAATTGCATAGCAGCCCAGAACTTACAAGTGGACTTTTATGTTTTTACATATAATTTTCGTCTATTCACCAGGTATGTTCCAGAGGTTAGACAAAATGCGCAAACAGGCTTTCGCATCCGTCTGCCTGTTTGGTGAAGACAACAATTCCACCATCTCTGGAGTGTGGGTGTGGCGCGGAAAGGAGCTCGTGTTCCCGCTGTCGTCTGATTGGCAGGTTTGTATACAAATGACATAGTTGCAAAGTAGCATAAAAGCAACCGTGCTGACCGATACAATATATATATAATGTACTAGCTGACCCTGCAAACTTCGTAGTGCCTGAACCGATATTATAAAAGACCTAAACTTCTGTATAAACTTAAAACAACAAAAGGAATCCGATGGACAGGAGACACATCAAAGGAAAAATAAAATTGTTATTTTTGTTTAATTCCGAGCATTTGCATATTTATCTACTTTTTAAACCTTCTCTGGAGTTTCACAAATAATTCAAGACCAAAATTAGCCAAATCTGTCCAGCTGTTCTTGAGTTTTAACGAGACTAACGAACAGCAATTCATTTAGTAGTGTAGTTTACCATTCTAAAAGCCAAAAAGTTAATAATATTCATAGGAAAACAAAATTGATTCACAAAACTTAGTTAATTGCTCTTTTAGTAAGTTTATATTTTGAGTGCAATATGTGTAATGATGAGGGGTATCTGATGAGAATTGCTGCCCTGACTAATGTTTAATGGTGTGTGTGTGCATGCAGGGTAGACAACAATAGTGCAGTTACAGTATTTTTCAACAGACATGGCTTTAGAAATAATGTCATTTGTGTGTATTGATTTTATATCGCCGGGCATTTAAAATTAACATTATTATATTCACCCCCACAAAGATTCTCATCTTAACGCCCCCACAACTGCTGTAGAGAATCCAACACTCATATAAATATTATCCTATCCATTAAGTACATGTATTTTCTACATGGATACCAAGTTTCAAGTCAATCGGATGCATGGTTTAGTAGTTATAACGGAACATCCGTAAAAACCACTGTAGATTTATATATTAGTATAGATAACAACCAATCTACAGAAACTAATGAAATAATCGTTTTACAGGTGGACTACGAGTCCTACGACTGGAAGAAACTGGATCCTTCGAGCGAGGAGACCAAGAAACTTGTCCAGGACTACTTCTCGTGGAACGGAACCGACAAAGACGGTAGAAAGTTCAACCAGGGCAAGATATTCAAGTGAATGCCGACCAACGTCCAGCCAATGTATACACATTTCATACAATAACTATAAAAAACTTTACAAAAAAGAAACATTCAAATGTAAATAGGTGGATGTTGGCAATTTTCGGAACTGTCCTCAATTTATACAATTTTTATTAAAACATCAGTAATAAATGATTTGCAATCGCCGTGTAGTGCAGTGCCGAAAACGACGCGGCGTTGCATGAAAAAATGATAATACTTGCATTTATTCAGTGTCGTTCCCGTGATCGATATCTCANTGGTGCAAGCGGCTGGTGCAAGCGGCTGGTGCAAGCGGCTGGTGCAAGCGGCTGGAGCTAGCCGCTGGTACTAAATCATAAAAATAAAGGTAAAAAATCATAAAGGCGAATTTACATTACGAAATTAGTGGCTTGAAATTAATTTCGTGACAATTAGTTTTACCAACAGTTTCACGTGTAATTTAATACTTTCGTAATGCATGCATTAATTTCATGCATGGAAATTAGTTTCGTGCCCTGCGCGATTTTTTGGTGAAATCATGCAACTAATTTCATAGTGTAGACGCGACGTGAAACTAATGTCGCGAAAGGGCCTGCGCTGTGCGGACGTGTGTATTGTTAGTTCGGACGCGCTTCAAGCGTTGAAAATGGCAAACCAACGATGGAGTACAGATAAAAATATAGATCTTATTAATGAATATCAGCGACAAGGGTGTCTCTGGGACCCGAAACACCTACAGTAAAAAAGCAAAATTATATTCACTCATTCGATAATAGTTTTTATAGCTCTCAGGATCTTCATCTGCTAATTCAGAGACTAACTTCATTGCCTTCTTGTTGATCATCCTCGAATCTAATAACTTTTTTTTCTTGATAGTCTTTTTTTAAGTTTGTAGGTATATAAGCATTTCTTTAGCTACATTGAATATAGCATATATATATAGCTTTGATGCTGTTGGCGCCATGGTTACTGCGATACATTGGATTTCGCGACACTAATTTTTGACGAAATTACTTTCGCATATATCGAAACTACTTTCGTGAAACTGAGCTCAACATGCATGACACTAATTTCGTAATGTAAATCCCGCATAAACTATCAAAAATCGCGGAACTTTTCTACCCATTGAAAAACATTTTTGAGAATTTTTCAAATTTTTTGAAGCCAACGTATCGACTCGTAAGTAGTTTGTATAAGCGAACATGAGAGGGTGTTTAGTTCAAATCATAAATGATGAGCGGGAAATTAAAAAAATTCGAATAACATACGTATGAGATGTCGATTTTACCTAGCTTCTGTAAAACTTATTATGAAATAATAATTTATTACATTTATGCATTTCATAGGTTGACCGACTTATAAATTTCTAAACATTGAAAGGATGTTCATTTATCCTGAAAATTTGGGGTACTCAATGACGTGCGCCAAGTACGATAATATTTTTTTTTTAAATTTTTTTTAATTTTTCAACATTATGATGGTTTCTTGGTATTTTTTTGTATTTCACATCTTTTTGTATAGAATGAAAGTTATTGAAGTCTTATTTTTTTTTGTAAAGTGCAAATGTTATTGAGATGAGTTTTATAAACGTGGACTTGGCGCAATTTTTTACAGTGAAACTGTTTTTGTTCGGATTTCATATCTTTTTGTAAAGTATTATTTTTGCTCATTTATTACTTAACAAAAATAGACAATAGAATAAAAATATATTATAAATAGTCACTCAGCTTAAAAGCTAATGAAACGCTCAATTAATTAGTGTAATAATAATCAACATCAACTTTTACAAATTTAAACCGAATTAAATTCTGTTTCAAATGTGAACGGTGGATTACGCTGTTCTTAATTATTTCAGATTTTAAAATTGAAATCTGAAAGCCAAAGCTTTCAGATTTATGCGGATTGATGTTTCAAAAAACATCAGTCCGCATAAATGTAATTTAAAAACTACAGTAAGAGGCTTAAATAAAAAGCTGAACTTAACTCAGCCTTAATTAGAATTTTTTTCGGAATTCAGTAGTAAAGTTCAAGTTATTTTGATGAAATCAAAACTGAAATATTCATAACATCTTAAACAATCACCTACGAATAAATATTATTTATTACATTATTTATTATACGAATAAATATTATTTATTCAGTAGACAATCACAACGGTTTTATAGTTTTGGGAAGGGATTTTTTGTAACGCCATCTCGTGAAGTATTTCGGTATTACATTAATATAAAATAATTAATAATTGGGAATTTAATTATTTTTATGATCGAACAATCACCAATAGTCGTCGAACAAACGATAATTGATCAAAATAAATTAATCTGAGCGATCTAGTAAAAGGGGCCCACTTAACGGTGATCATTTATTTAATTAATTATAAATAAACAAAAGACGAAAAAACAATTTTTACATTCGAATATTAACGAACAAACAACGAACAAATAATTAAAAATTTAAAAAATCCGAAAATCAAAAAAAGGGGGGCCAAATTTACAGAGCCGTAGACTATCCCATCTACAAACAGATTACTTTAAAATTAAAGACTAAAAACAACGACATTTAGGTTTTTATTGTTTATGTACGGACTAGACAATATTTAATTTTACTTAATGTTTTGTGTCGAAGACCTGAAACCGAAGACTTGAGATGATTCATGGTGTTTTAAATGGTAGTTAAATAAAGAAAAACCATAGATTTTAATAATTCAGACCATGGATTCTTCAAGGAGAAACAATACCGATGAACAACGGTGTGTACTTGGTCTTCAAGATTTGAAAATTTCAAAAAAAGTCGAGGATGGAACTGAGCAGGCGCAAGGGGCTACAACTTCGGCTCCGAGCCCTTTAGGCAAAAGTCGTCCGGTAGGCGCAATCGAGAGCTTCGTACTCGATAATACTCAGCAAAACACTCGTCAAGATTATAGTTTTTATGAACGATCAAATGTGATAGCTTCGTCCAAATTTGCGACTCCCAAGCGGGTAGAAACTATTGCATCTATCAATAAACGGGATATTAATACGACTGCTCTCCCTGCAAGCCCTACGAGATCAATAGATTCCTTATCACAAAGGTCGCTGAGTTATCAAACTGACGATCTTTACGAAATTCCTGGGAACCCTGGTGCGCAATACCCACCGCCTGTTTACGAAAACGTAGATTATTACGGTGAACAGCGTTCACCACAACCACCATATTATCACCAGCTCTACCAACAGGGTATACCACCTCCTGTGTCTGACGGATACTACGACACTCGGTACAGCAAAGCTCAACCGCAGGTGCCTGTTAACACGAAGTCTAAGGCTATTCCGGCACTATATGAAAATATGCTTAGCGCAGACAGTGATAAGAAAGGTGAATATAAAATACAACAAAATAATGACAGATTCATACAACAGGGTTCAGTACCCGGTCCACAAGTCCCTAACACTGGACTTAGCAGGAGCAATGTTAATTTAATAGGAGAGAGGGGTAAAGTAGATAAGCACCCTGCCTTGGCCTACAGTAAACACCAAGAAAATATTAGTGGTGATTATACAATCATGAGATCAGCTCCACCTAAATATACTGATGTTAGTGCTTTATTGAAAAGTGAAAACACAGTTAGTTTTGATGACAAAGTAGTGACAATTCCATCTACAGCGATTTATGCTTCAATAGCACCAAGTGCACAGAGACCTAAGGCCAATATAGCTACAGAAGTACAGACATGTGTGTCTAGTCCCAAATTTTTTCACCCCAAGCCTGTTACTGTAAATAATATGCCAAAAGACAAACCTTTGGTGACAAATGGAGCGTATAATTCCAAACCACTTGTAAACAGAATGCAAATAGTGGAAGATAATAATGGGTCTGATTATGTGTGTATGACAGGAGGACCTTCTGCCACACCCATACCTATATCCAATAAAGATAATACATCTCTAACTGCTGAATCTATTGGTTCTAGAACCTCTGAATCTGCTAGTTCTAGACACTCTGAATCTATCACTTCTCGAAATTTGGTTTCCGGTTTAACTTCTTTATGTTCACCCTCACAATCTCCTGCACCAAGTCCTACACCAAGCTCAGTTTCTCAAGTATCTGGAGGTTCCCGAGGATCTGGTGGTAGAGGCAAGAGTTTACTGCCATATAGTATAACCCCGCCCAGACCTACAGGTCCAACTGAGGCCCAGAGAAAAATAGAAGAGTTAACTAGGCAACTCGAAGAAGAAATGGAGAAACAGGATGAGGAGGGAGAGTACTTTGGTATGTATACTGTAGAATACTGCACACTTAATGGTGGAACTACCATCCAATCAATCTCTGCTGCATTTGAATGCTGGGACAGCTGCTATACTATACTATTGAGACTTGGACCTCGTATTTCTAGGTGGTCATTGGCAGCAAGGGAAATCACATTGTGATGACTATTGGCTCTAGTAACCATTTAACACAGGTGAGAGGTGCAGGTGCAACCTATGCAGTAAACAATAAAGAAATATGAACATTGCTCAACTTAAATTGGCATTTGATAAATGAGAGTGAGAGCAACATGTTACATAATTACTATTGTAATAAACCAAATGTACTCGTTTAAACATCACTTACTTTTAACTTCCACAGGTATATGCCACACATGCGGGGCTGGTGTAACTGGTGCTGGGCAAGCTTGTCAAGCTATGGGCAATCTGTACCACACTAATTGTTTTATCTGCTGTTCATGTGGTAGAGCACTTAGAGGGAAAGCTTTTTATAATGTACATGGCAAAGTGTACTGTGAAGAAGATTATTTGGTAAAAAAAGATTATCAACCATATCAATCTTTATAAACCTAAACATCAATACTTTTTAAATACGAATTTATTCTTGTATTTCAGTATTCTGGATTCCAGCAAACAGCTGAAAAGTGTGCTATATGTGGTCATTTAATTATGGAAATGGTGAGTTTTTTAAAAATGTCGTCTTTTATTTAAATTAATTAATTTGTAATTTGAATTTGATTTTGAATGTTTTAGTTTCTTGCTTAGGCAATGCCCAATATCTTGAAATAAAAAAAAGTCTAAAATTAATAAAATATATTTTTTGTTTATCTATACTGATATTATAAAGAGGAAAGATTTGTTTGTTTGTTTGTATTGAATAGGCTCTGAAACTACTGAACAGATTTGAAAAATTCTTTCACTGTTTGGAAGCTAAACTATTCCCGAGTGACATAGGCTATAATATTTCTTGAAAAAATTTAGGTATCCTTACTCCTTACTCCAATAATATAAATTATATAAACTAATATTATAAATTATATAAAAATATAATAATATAAACTTACTCCAATAATATAAAGCAAGGTGTAAAAAAATTACCTACAATATTCTTTTCAACGCGTGCCCTGCGAAAACTATTGATGATGAATAAAATAATGCACTACGACTTTGTAGAACACATTATTATTTACAAAAAGTGTCCCAACAGCGTATGTCTAACTATTATAGTTATGACTCAATAAGAGTTCTTTTATTTAAAAAAAAAAAAACTACTTCAAATATCTTTGAATTTTATGTTAAAGACCCGAGCGGAGCCGGAGCGGGCCGCTAGTACTTTATAAACATTTAAATTATGAACATATTGGTAGGCAGTATAAATAATGATTTAAGTACAATACTATTCTCACTTTGATGTCATTGGCTGGTGGTGGCATGGTCATCCAAGTACTTATTAATGTTAAATGCTAATCATTTTATACTGAATATTTTCTCCATGCTAGGATTTTCTTATGGGTACAAGATATCAATATGAGACCAAAACTGGGCAAAAGGTATGATTATGGTAAGGCATACTTTAAGACTTAGCAGTAGCTAAGTGTGCAGTCTTAATGTGATGGTAGTAATTATCCTACCTAATTCTGCCATGAAGCAATCATGCGTTCAGGTTTGAGCGGTGCAACAGCCATTATAAAAACATTTGAGGTTTAGACATCATGTCTCAAGAAGGGTGGTGGCATTCAAGTTGTGATGTCTGTGGGTTCTGGTAATCACCAATCACAACAATCATCTGGTAAATATCGGTGAGCCGAGATGTCTAATTTTTACGCAAATTACGATCATTCATTTAATTATGTAATGAATAATATCTAATAACAATATTATATAAAAAAATGTTAGTTATAATGGTTATCGCCGCACCAAGCCAAGTGGTGGGTGACCCTGACCTGACCTGATCCACATTTCATTCCTTGTAACTTTGAAGTTAAATCTGACAATCAGTATCTGAGTGTACGTACCTAGTCCAGCCACAAGTTCTGTTACAAATGAAAATAGTTTTTTTTTTTAATGAAGTAATGTAATATGAAAATTTATACATACAATTTTTTTTTATTTGTTTTTTTTTTTATTGCTTTAAAATCTCAACAAAACATAAAAAAGATTATATTTGAAATGGCCACTTCTGGCTTTTATACAGGCCTTTAATCTGCTTGACCACGAATCTATGTAATTACACACTCTTTCCAAGGAAAATTTTGCCACTGCTTGCTCCATAGATTTTTTAAGATACTCATGTCGCCGTGTCGATTAGAGCAGGCCATTCATTGCCTCTAAAACTGACCATAATTTGAAGTTCAAAAGGTTGAGGTTTAGGCTAGATGAGGGCCAGTCTTCAGCTCTTATTAAGTCCGGAACGTTGGTTTCAAGCCAGGTTTGGGTAGTTCCTGCCCTCTGAAAGTCCATGGTATATTTTTAAAAAGTGCATTGCTGAGAGGTTTGATAACGTGATCCAAGACTGTATCTTGATACACTTTGGTAAACTGTTCTCTCCTTTTTCACAAAAAATGTAGTTTTGTGACTCCTTGATAAGACACGCCCCACCAAACCATCACTGACGCAGGATGATGACCTCGTTGTACCTTTCCGACCACTTGAGCAGCTTCTTTAGAACTGTGAGCGTACACATTATCATTTTGCTTATTGTAGTGTTTTTCAAATTTTAAGTTTTTTCATCAGTAAAGAGGATATTTCTGTGCCTTTCACCTGCATATCGCGACAGAAGGCGTTTTGATCGATCCACTTTCTTTAATTGTAAATATTGATTTAGGGCATGTCCTGTATATCGACGATAAGCACCGAACTTCTGGTCTTGTTTTATAATACGCGACAGAGTCCTAGCGGGATTCTTCATTTCTCGCGATAAGATTTTTTGCTCCCTAATGAGATTTCGACGAATTGTGGCTTTAACAGCATTAACAGCTTTTGTAGTTCTAACAGCACGCGGCCGCCCCAATCTTTTCTGGTCTTCGACAGACGAAGTTTGTTGTAACTGTTGATAGTACGATATACGAACATACGGCTTTTAAAGAGGAGATACTAGAAACTTAAGGTTACGTAACTTGGTTTGACTAAAACTCTAAAAGCCATATTACGTCATGAATAAGTATTTTAATTCCTAATAAGTACAGGCGTAAGCGATTACACAATGGAGACAGCTGGTGGATTAGGTTCTCTGGAAATTATTAAGACTTCGTCGTATTTTTTTTAGCCCTGAATGATTGTTAGAGTCCTGGAATTCATTAATTTCAGTATTTAGCTTTATACTTACGTACTAATTATTCGTTTTTAAAGTCAATCATCCTACTAGGCATACGGGGTATAACCGGTTTTTTAATTTTAATTCCGCTAATGTGCTCAACATGTTGTACTTTTGTTATTATTATTATTATAGAAGATAATAATTCCAGATACTCCAAGCTATGGGTAAATCATACCATCCCGGCTGCTTCCGCTGCTGCATATGCAATGAGTGCCTGGATGGTGTTCCATTTACTGTGGATGTAGACAATAAGATCTATTGCGTCAATGACTACCATCGGATGTTTGCCCCAAAATGTGCAAGTTGCGGAAAAGGTAAATTTACCTTTTCAGTAATATAGTTACCATTAAGTAATAATGTTGTTTTCCATTTAATTTAAGCAGTTTTGAAAGACGAATAAACAAATGCCGGTCTATTCGAATATTCCTGAATGTTTTATAAAGTCATCGCATTATTGTCAGAGATAATTTACTAACAATATTGTTGAATAATAATTTATGAAAGAGTATAAATTCTTATCATTTCTTTATCGAATATACTTTGTCCATATTACACATGAGTACATGACTCGATGGAATTTAGTTTAGGGAAAGTCAATATTTCCGATAAGAACTGATAAAATAGCTGTGAATGCAACAAAATTAGAAATGCGAATGTTAAATACGTCGTCGTGAATACATAATACATATTAATTTGAAGTAATGAAGTATGTAATGTTTAATCCCAGCGATGTTTTGATTGTGACTATCACGAAATATTATAATAATATAATTTTTATTATTGCTTTAGTAAGCGGATCAGTTTAGGGCCTATCCTACCTATTTTTATAAAGAAAATGTAAACGTCTTACTGGTTTACAAAAATCTTTATTTATTTATTGCCTAGATGGGCGAAGTAGCTCACTGGTTACCGAAGTTCATAGATATCAAAACTTGAATAACGACACCCAGCTTTAGAAATTAAGTCGAAGTATCTATTGTATACAGGTTGTCCCACGCTTCAAATCGTGAGGTATAAAATAGCGGCGGAAATGGCACTATCCCATTGAATCCTGAACGCTTACAGTTTATATTAATTTACAGGCATAACACCAGTTGAAGGTACAGACGAGACAGTAAGAGTTGTCTCTATGGATAGAGATTTCCACGTTGATTGCTATATGTGTTGTGTATGCGGCATGCAACTCACCGATGAACCCGACAAACGCTGCTATCCTCTAGCAGGTGTGTAAAAATAAATTAACGTTCTTATTTTACTTAGCATCAGTAGATAAGGTGAATTGAAGTTGTGGCCCATCTAAATAATCATCATCTTGGTTACCAGAGAACCCAGATATCATAGCCGTCGCTGTCTACTTTCAGATATTAAAGCAAAGTTTCTATTTGCGTTTAAAAATAAGCTAACTCGACATTCCACTGCCATAAATACTGAAAGAAATAGGCTGGATGGTTGTATCGATCCGAGCGGGTGCACATCACGGTCATGTACTAATAAACAATCTTGATACTTTTTGACAATAAATGTCTAAAAAGAGACAGGTGGTGTCACAAAAACCTAGAGCAGTTGATGGTGGACAGGCCGGGAAATCACCACATTGCAGTTGTTATAAATTACTTATTTGGTCATAAAAAGTAATAATACATAATATTAAAAACATACAATAATGTACCATCATTATTATACATAGTTACAAAATGGACTTTTCAACTGTTGTAAAATCAATGAATTGTTGTAAAATGTTGTAAAATTGCAGGTAAATTAATGTGTCGTGCGTGTCACCTCGCCACAATCGGAGCAGCCACTGGACCGGGCCTTCCTCCCGCGCCTCATCTATCACCAGCCTCATACCAATACATGGGTTAAATGATCTTATAATTTGTGAAACTAAGTTAACTTAACGAAACATAGTTTCAGTAGATGTGAATGGAGTTATAACTAAATTATTTACTCTAGTGTCATAATATTCTTTTTATTTGTTTGTTAATGAAAACACTAGTGTGTTGGGCTCGTTTAATATTTTGGCTTTAATTTATTGTAGCTCAAATGTAATAAGGCTTGGATAATTAATGGAAGACGCTAGTTAACAGAAGGCAGATTTAAAAAAAGTATATTAATTAGCTTTGGTAAAAAGCCATAAAATACTGTAATTGCTGTTCTTTTTATGTTGGGATATATGCCGGCAATCGCCGGGACCTCATGGGCATATCAACTTGAGTAACTTTGATTAGTCTCTTAGTTTTTTAGAACATCTGGTTTTATGTTATGGTGATCTTATTTCAGAGATAAATGTACAAATTACTGTCAAATGTTTTTAAAATGTTATGCTCGGTTTAGACACATTTCATTTTCCCAAAGTTGTTAAATGTTTTCCAAAGTTTGGATGTAAGCTTCATTGTCCGGCTGTCTCACTCGGTTTTTTTAGTTCATTTGGAGTCTCAGTTTCCTCTGGATTTTATTTTTTTGTAATTTTTTAACATTTAGCCATTTAGCCATTTTTAACATTGAGCATTTAACAAGAGCTCATGATTGTAATTTGATCTACTCTATTGATGTAGATTCACCACTCTTACTCGTGAATTTCCTGGTTCTATTGTCCTTTTGCAGGCCTATATGGATCTGTCTGGAAATTACTAAGTTACACTAAACTTCAAAGTTACTCTCATTGACTGTACTATAAGTTTTATAAATTAATAAGAGATTTATTAGTGCTCAAAATTTACAAAAATACTTTAGATGCTTCAGTAGTGGATATGTAGATTAGTTTAGTGTAATATTTGAAAATAACATGGTGGATATTTACTAATTCAGCAATAAATTAATTGCTGTTTATTATTCCCAGACAAAGTAGGGGCATTAATATAGTTTTATTTAAGTAGAATAATTAGGATGTAATTGAATACTTAGAAAAAATGTGATTTGCTTCAAAAACATTAATTGCATTTGTCACCTCAAGATTGGAATATTATTGATTATTTACTGGGAAGATGTTTACAAAGTTTAAAAAATCAGCAGTATATTCTTTTTTTATGTCATAATAATTTAAATGCATTTACTATTTTAAGAAGTAATACACAACAGCACCATGCTTTAAATGAATAACTGTTACCAGCATTTTAACAGTTCAAAAATATACTAACTGCATTATTGTAATGAGGAAAACGATTATGTTTAATAATTATTGTAGTTTCAAAATGTGTTATATAACATTCCAGTTGTGTGCTGATGTGTTGTGTACTTAATTATAAGAAATTTGTTGTGTATATCAGAATTTAGACAGCTATTTGTGATTGTTTAGTATGTTGTAATGAAACAATTTTGTTAAGGAACATTTTATATTTAAATATTTTTAAAACAATAAATAAATCCAAAATATAATAACAGTTTAATTTACATTTTGTCCAAGATTATGTTTAGACAACAAACAAATAACTCCTATCTACTGTCTCACAAGACTAAAATGAATAACATAGCTCAAAATAGTATCACTATTTACATCAATACTAAAGTTATTATGAACTTATTTTATGTACTGTTGTTTGTTTTGATTACCTACATCTTTTTAACTTTGTTTTTCATTTCGCGCATTTCTCCTTTATATCTTCTCATTTCATCCATCATATGTGTACGTTTTTCCTGTATTTGTGCTTGATAATGTTGTTTACTCTCATGTAGACGGTCTTGAAGATTATCTTTCTTTTCTTGAAGCAAGTCTTTTTTTTCTTGTAACATTTCTTTCAGCCTCTCTTTAGATGGAACTGGTTTAATCCAACCTAGTGCCGTTAATCTCTTAATAGCATAAGTGGTTCCACCTGAAAAAAGTAAAAAAAATCACATAAAAAAAGAAAATTAACAAAAATTTAAAATTGAAAACTAAGTTCTTATAAGGTTAAGGTTAAGTTGTACCTAAGTATAGTATTACAGTTTAAAGGCTTAAAAGGAGCCTCAGTAGGATCTTAACTTCAGGTCCTGTGAGATTGTCAGTCCTTTAGCTTTATGAGATATCTGGAATGTTTGTCGATTTTTACGTTCTAACAGCATAACAGTGACAAATTGATCATTAATACTAATGTGTGTGATAAATTATTATTATTAGTAAATATTATTTCAATTTATTTATTAATAGCCTTGTTAACTTTACTGCAGGGTCCTAGTTACAATGCTAATTGATTTTTCTTGGACATCAGATTTCGGTAGCACTTATTCTTATCTTATATATACATTTTCAAGACCCTCAGTTCTGAAGGTAAACCTAGCTTGGGCAGGTGAAAATGAATGTTATAAGCATAAAATAATTACCGACTGTAACTGTGTACCGCAATGGTGTCACCAATTTATACAAGGCAAAGGCAAGTGCAAAATATCCAGCACCAGATTCTTTCAGTGGTTTTAAGAGTGTCTCTGTGACTCCTAGGGACTCTAAAATACTAATGACGTCCACCCCACTGAAAAATGAACACATTCTTATAATATTGTTGCAACATATTAAAAATAATGTCATAAGATAATTTTCTCATATTCTCACCTCCTAACAGTATAATAGCAGCTACCGAACCATACAGCGGAAGTCGCCATGTGTACTGGAAGTAACACATACCAGTAATCCCTGTACATTTCTTTAAATCTTTGGATCAAACCAACTTTTTTCTCTTCTTCCCGCTTGGGTTTCTCTTGATCGTTCATTGAAGTACATGGTCTCGTCGCTGAAAAGCTTACTTGTTGGAAATCCAGTAATGGCCTATTCACAAAATTGTGATGGCAACAAACTTTACTTGAAAGAATTCGAATGGGGTAATTTTTGCCTATATCCCATTTTACCGGTTTAATTAGGTTTCTAATATTATAACAATTCCTATATAAAATTCTGTAATTTAGAGCCATTATATGAAATTCTTAGTAACTATTTGAACATTTTGTTCAGTTATAAATCAAACTTCAAACTGGAGAAACAATATAATTTCACCGAATGAAAAATTTATAATTGGACATTCGTGACAACGTCACTGTCATTCGACTACCGATTTTTACGTCCAACGATTTTAGCACATTTTAGCCATCACAACAACAATTGAAAAAGGGAACTACATTTGAGGTCGATGTTACTGAGAAAACTAAAAAAGGATTCAATTATCCATTTTGCCTTCAATGAGTGAACAATACCTAAAAGTTACAACCTTACGTGCGTTATGTAACTGGTATTTAAATACTTTTGAAATACTTTATTACGTGAAAAAAAGTTTTTTTTTATTGCCCTTGTAGGCAGACGAGCAAACGGCCCACCTGATGGTGAGTGGTTACCGTGGCCCATGGATTTCAGCAATGCCGGGGGCAGAGCCAAGCCACTGCCTACCGCTTAATACTCTCCACAAACCTCGTTTGAAGAAGGACATGTCATAGCGCTCGGGAAACATCGTGGAAGGGAGCTCATTCCATAGCCAGATGGTACAGTAATGTATGTATCATGGTCCAGTAATGTACGAAGCTCTTTTCTGTCTATGTTAATCCGTTAATCCGGAATGAACCGTAGTTGTAGGAGGAGCCTCAATTTGATCTAGTGGGGTACTCTGGAACATCAGCGGCCGAACTAGAGTCATTGCTCACGAACAATTTCGCCGGTTAGGTCCTTAGGGGGAACCGTGAGTCTGGATTCAGCATTGACTACGGTCAGTCTTCTCACCTCTCCCAAGCACGTCTCGGCGCTTGGGCAAGAGTCCAGGGTAATTGTTTAGTGGGTGGATACGGCAGTCCCACACATCTTCATGCACCTTCTCTTCGTAGAGATCTCGTGTGGGAATTCGACGCTAGGCCGAAAAGTATCCACCTAAGTATAGGTAAAATTTAATTTACAATACTCATTCTATTTACATAAGCAATACATTTTTATTATTTCGTTATTAACACAAGAGCTTTCATTTCGATAAAGACTAAGTCGTGTAATTATATCTGAAATTATCCACTGTTGTTGGACTCTGTACATAGTGCTCTCAAATATTCCAGATCCAGGCGAACTTTTCACGATTACCCTAAAAATTTCTTCGTTCGTATGTTTTTCTACATTAGCACTTAAGATTTTTTTCAATCTTAATTTTTTACACTGGTGATAGCTTTTCAGTAAATTATTTATATGTGAAATCATATATTGGCCAGCAAGTATACTGTCTTTTGAATCTGTCCGTAAACTCCTGCCGTTGTAGCAAGAACACCAGTGTTGCAGTATGCCTACATCCTTACATGTTCTTCTAGAACTTATAGGTAAAAATAAACTAGATACTTTGTCATTTTGATTTGAAACACTCATTCTTTCACGAATAACATGGTTTTCTAATTTAGTTATGTTCAAAAGGTCCAACAGGGTTTCGTGGAAATCAAACGGAGTTGTTAGGCCACGACTATTCTGTTGCAAGTTTTTGAAGGCTAACGTGTAACGTCGTTTAAAAGTTTCAGGTAGCATAATAGTAAGAAGTGGTAGACGTTCTTCTAAACGGCCTTGTTTTGTTTCAACAAACTTTCCCCATCTTTTTCCATGATCACTGAAGAAAATGATCACAGTATTACGTAAACTACCGATGAATTCAATTTTTTTCATAAGATTTAGGTAATCTTCATCCATAATATGAGGTAATTTGAGATCGTCATGACTAATAGATTCTTCCCAAAACAAACCAAATAATCTTACTGATTTTAGCTTAATAGTTATATCACTGATGTAATCCAGAAGTATCTTGTAAAGTAATTTATCACCTAGGCACTTGTGGTAGTTGTACTGTTTGTCATGGAACATATGCCTCGCTTCGAACATAAATGGTTGTAAATAGTTGTCTGTTGGAATTTTTTCCCAATTGTACTCGTAAGACCCGAGTAAACCAGCGATACTGTCTGACCCCATTGCAGTATTAAATCCTGCTTTTTTATAATCATCCCAAATAAAATTCCATTGTTCAAATTCATTTCTTAGTTTTCTTTTAAGGTACTTAAAAGATTTTCCTGTCAAAACGGGAAATAAATTAGGAAAAGAATTATCACCCACTTTGTTGTAACCAAAGAATTCTACGGCTCCGTGGTCTTCTAAATATTTCGATGTTAATCTCATTGTGCGATGAAAATTCATTCTCGACACACTTTCTAAACCAATAATTATCACGTTGAACAGGTTTTTGTCAATCAGCGCATGTTGTTTGGTTGCATCTTCAATGTGGAATAAAAAAAAATCTTCGAATACTCTGTCGTCTTCATAATAACATTGTATTCGTACGAAGTCATCTTCCGCCTTAATGATTTTTGAAAATTGCCTACAGTCTTTGTATACGATATTAGATATGTTGTTTATAGCAGAAAAGCTTCTGTAGCAACAGTAAAAACTATTTTCATTCCAAATATTAAATTCTTCAAAGGCGTCTTTAATAACCCAGATGTGCGTTTTGTTGGCATCGATCAATCGACGAAAACTCGGGCAACTAAAATTAATCTTAGATTCATTCAAAGCTATAATGGTTTTCTCGTTATTAGCAAAAGAAGGTATCGTACAACCTTTAGTCGAAATAGTTAGTACTTCTGTGTTACTCAAAGACATAAATTGATTTACCCAGAATAATACAATTATAATGTTTGAATTCATGTCGTTGTTCAAGTCGTTTAACGATTGCATGTTATACAGTTAGTTACCATGTTTGGTGTTTCGTGAATAGTGTGTTATGAAATGAAAAGGAAGTAATAACTACATACAAGCAAGCACGGTTTTTTTTTAAATTTAGATAAGACTGCGAAGTTTCGACTTACCTGTATAAAGCGGCTAATACTCCCATCCGCCTTGAGACACGGTAACGATCACTCTACCATTCAAACTAAAGTTTAATAATGATATGTGTATAAATAATAATAACAATGCTTAAATTTTAAAAAAAAACGACGCTTAAATAGCAAATCGAACTAACAATTCATTTCTTCTCTTTTTTGTCCTGTTGATATACTGGTTAGAATATGAGCTCTTTCAATGAACTTCATTTGCTGCGGTAGGCAGCGGCTTGGCTCTGCTCCTGGCATTGCTGAAGTCCATGGGCGACGGTAACGATTTACCATCAGGTGGGCCGTACGCTCGTCTGCCTACAAAGGCAATAAAAAAACCTATTACATTTTGACTGTGCGCTTATTAGAGACTGTTATAATAATCATTGCATAAGGGCACTACATGTGCTGATTAGTAGACTCCTGTATTGCTGAGTAGTAAACGCCTTTGACTAGTGCCAGGGTATCTTGTGAGTCCAGACGGTTCTATGCTGCCTGCCAATTTTTGCCGTGAGGCAAAAATGACTTCTGATTTCAAGCCATTATACTATAGAATTCAGGCTTTAGACTTCATGTCTCAATGTAGGTGGTGAAATTTACGTTGTGGATGTCTATGGGCTTCGGTAATCACTTAGCGCCAGATGGATACGCAATAAACAGAACAGAAACTATACATACTTAGTAAAACTTATCAAAATAAATGAAAAACGTTTTGTAGGTAAATAATATTTTATTTATTTATAACTCAATATATACTTTCTCGGATTAAAAATTCTAGAAATGTTGTTATATTTATTGTTACGTGCCATGTACAAATTAATATTATTAATCACGTCAATATTCATTATATTATGTAGTTGAACTATTAGTTCTATTTTGGAACTTGACATTAGGTTTTATGCATCAGTCAAAATAATATAACAACAACAAAAATATATATACGAGTAGGTATTTAAAGTGTTACTAATTATATGAATAAATATCGAGAAGTCTTTAGATTAGAAACTGTAATTTTACGCTATTAAAATACCTTTGATAACGTATTTACAGTGTAACTAAAAGAAACTACCAATTAGGTAAATTAATTGCTAGCTTTGTTTCGTTGCGATATGTCAATCTTCGAAATGTTGAAATACCCATTTTTTTGTTAGAAACTTACACACTAAAACTAGACTAAACATACTTTTATAAAATTTGGCATATTTTTATAGATATAAGTTTTTGGGAATCCTTCCAATGCTCTTATACTCTTACATTCATTATTTATATTGGTTAGTGCTAAGTTTACACAGCAGCTGCTGTCATTTGTTGTTTGCGAAAATTTCTTGCAATGTTTCCAGTGATTCCTACTAATTTTTAATCATTTTTTAACTCAGTTTTCTGTGTTAGAAAATTAGAAAAAAACAGTGTGTCTTAATTGTACACAAATTATTTAATAACGAAAATAAATGACGAGAAACCGAATGACGATTAATGAAATGAATGACGAGAGACTTTTTAATAGATATGTTTGGGATACCATAGTTCTAATTAAAATACGTCTAAAGTTGTAAAGTAGGTAACTTAGATATAAAAATCCGTCTGATGTTGCAAAGTAGGTAATACTCAGATAAACCTCAGTACGATAGAGATGAAGAAGGATATGTTATTCATGTTCGAGTTTAAAACAATAGGAGATATTAATTATTGTTACCAGCCTAAATGCATAAGCAGCGACTTATATGGTCTATATTTAGTTAAATAGTATGTCATTAAAACTAAATGGGAGGAGCCGACTGACTTATTTCTTGGACGTCCCCACTTTGATCTTATACATATAAATCGTGTAATTACTTTTATTCGACATATAAGTAAACACCGCATACCGAAAAATATTAATTATAATTATTATAAAATAAATGCCCATATTATTTGGTGATAATTAAAATTTGAGCATATGTAAATGTAATTTATAAAAAAGAACACTTATCCAACTTACAACTATGTAACGAAAATTATATTTTGATAATTTAAGATTTTATAGTAAGAGATTTAAGATATTTTATTGTTTCGATCCTGTCAGCCATATTAGATTAGGTATCTCTTTCCTTATCTTATCATCTTCCATATCATATCACAGTTTTTGTTTGGTTTATTTATCTTTAAATCATAATTAGACACAGAAACAATATAATTTTAACTGATAATGATGAACACAACGGCTTTGATCTCCGTATAGGTTAAGTCGACTGACAGTACCGGCGAGAGACCACTCCTGTTTACTGTTACGTCGAAGGGTTGCTTCAAAGACTCCTCCTCCGGGGGTAGTTCGTACCACCAGCATAATCTCTTGCCAGCCGACTTCACCTACTTCGGGGACACCTGCATCCATTTCCGTGGCTTCAAGAATTTCCGAAAGCTTCAATTTGACACATTGGGAATGATCTTGTAATAACAAATTTAAATTTCTGACAAGTTCGAAGGCGGGCTCGTACACGTCTTTGTTATTGATTGAGATCCTATTACTCTTATGACATGTGCACCAATGATCATCAATAGCAGCTGTATTACATGTTCGATTATTTGGAATTGGTAAAAATAGACTTATACTTCTATCGGAGCCGTAATTTTCTTTGCTTCGCAAAGTAATTTGTTCGTCTTTTATGAAATTTAAATTCGTCAAATCGGAAAGTGTTGCATGTAAATCAAATGGCGTAGTGAGACGTTTTCTGTTATTTTTAATATTTTCATATGCCAGGGGAAAGTTATCTTGAAATGAACGTGGTATTAATATTTGGAACAAGGGTAGTCTTTCTTCTAATCTACCTTGTTTTGTATATCTTATTTCACCCCATCTAATTCCATGATCACTAAGTAAAATTAAAATCGTGTCATCTAAGTAATTACTGTCATCGAGATGTTTCAGAAATTGTTCGTAATCGTCATCCATCAACATAGGATAATTTAAATAGTCGTGGCTCATTGTGACTTCCCAAAAAAACCCGAATAGCTTATCGTTTTTCAATGTGCGAGTTAAACTTTCTATATAGTCTAGAAGAACCTTATAAAAGTATTTATCACCCATGCAAATGAAAGCGTTAAAATCCTTTTTGTTTCCCACGTGAATTTCGGCCTCGTACATGAATGTGTGAATGTAATAATCCGTGGGAGAAGCCGCAAACCCGAGTTTTTCGTAGTTAAATGTTCCTAGTCTGGCACTGTCTTCACCAAATGCAGTGTAGTACCCAGCATCTTTATACCAGTCCCAAATAAATGGACAATTATCAAAGGTAGATTTTGTGTTCGGCCAACACGTTTTTTTTAATTCTGTATCTTTGATACCCAACAGCATAGGTATTAAATTTGGAAATGTGTTGTCACCAACTTTATTATAGCCAAGGAACTCCAATCCTCCCTTCTTTTTGAGATACGCCAGCGTCTTAGGCATAGTCCTGTGGAAATTTAACCTGGATATAGCATCAATACCCATCACAATTACATTGTATCCTCCACTTTGATTTTGTATCGTTTCAATTGAGTCTTCTGAAATCGATGTTATAAGTGGCTTTTTGCTTGTAAATAAGAAAAATTGTTCATATATTGTTTTATACGTGTGTCTACAGCTCACTTTCACAAATTCATTAATGGCCTCGATGCTATTATCGAATTCAACGCATTTTCCATATTGAACTCGATCATCTACATCGGCAGATTTTATATCAACTATAGCGGCAGGTCTGTAGAACCATTTGTAGCAACAAGTAATGCTTTCGTTTATCGATAATTTATAATGAGGAAGATTTTCTTTAACTATCCATATATGGGTCTCGTTTGATTTAAGAAGCGAATTATTGGCATTGTGACATCGTTCGAATTTTTTTGGGGGCTCACTGAATTTTTTAATGCTTTCATCAAACGCCCTGAGACCTGGTATCGTGCATCCTTCCGTTCTAATTGTGTAACTTTCTTCAGAATCTCTTATTTCATAGCGATGACTCCAGGACGGGTCAGTGTTCATAATGAACATCTCTATGCGTGAGTTGAATGTCACGAGGATCAGGCAGCCACCGAAGATAGTTGTGAGCAATAACAAATATTTGAAGCGCAACGGCACAGCTCGCGGTCTCCCGCCACCTTTTGCTGCTGCAGTCATACTGTAATATTAATTAAAAAAAAACGTTAAATTTATCTAAGTGAACACGAATGACTAAAAATTATTCATAAAACGTATTTATTACAACCACTTTTACTTTCACATGTTTTAGTTTATGTACGTATTAATTAAACGGTTGGCATTTGTTCAAAGTAATAGGTAAATATTTATTTTTATGCAGCTCTTTTTGTTTTTGTTTTAATCAAACTTACTTGTAATACTTCAAGGCTCCAACGATTTAATACTAAACTTTGGAAAATTTACTATAACGGTAGTGGTTTCAGGAGGTTTCATTTCTAAATACACAAATGATTCGATAGTTTTATACCATTTTATTAAAACACAGACACGAGGTGTAGTTATTGTTGCAAATTGTAAATAATTTGTTCTTTCGATAATTTCATTGTTACTAATGCACGTCAGTGCGCGTAGAGCCGTAGTACTCGTAGCGCTTAGAATTGAAGGGACATACTGAGATGCATCCTGACACAAGCATCCCTCAGTGTTTGAAAGTGAATTAAGCAACACTCTTTTGTCTCTAAATTATAATACTAAAAAAAACGAGACGGCAATAAAATTATATGCTCATCTTACGAGCTAGAACAGAGGCTTAGTAGAGCTATTGCGCATGCTCGAAGATAACAAAAAGTACACCTAGATATATCTAACGTCCTTGAATATTGGTTAAAACTTACTTTCGGATTGCAAAATGTTTCATGAGCTTACAAAAAAAATGTCACAGTTACAGAATGTCACGATAAATTATTTTCCTTTAAAATTTTTACTTATTTGTCACTAGTACACACAATGTACACTAAAATAATACTAATTTCGAATAAAAAAAATACCATTGATATTCTAACTGACCTGCGATATGTTGTGGGAAACCGTTTGGACAACAAAATTTTATCGCCACAAATTGTGCCGGTTTGGCGGCTATAAAAAGTACACAATCGATTTATTAAACAATTGATGTTTGATATCACAAATTGTTTCAGTAAATTTAGGGGAGACTAGGGTACATGTTATTTATTGTCAAAGTATACAGACGAGAATATGGCTTACGTGATGGTTAACGGTCATTGTTGGTCATTAACGTCAGTCAATGCCAGGGGCATAGCCAAGCTGCTGCCTACGACTGAGAATAGCAAAAAAGGCGGAGAACCGAAGTCTTTCCGTAGACCCAGACGTTCCAAACGATTTGTGAGAACGGGATTATCCAATATTTGGCCCTCTTCTATATGCAACCAAATGTACTTCCATTTGGAATTTGGGAGCCCTGATTTCGAGATGGAAGCAGTAGATCTCACTTCAGAAGCTCAGATATGCGAGACCAAACCTGTGCTTTGTAAAGCATAAGTCGTTGTCTAGGCTTTAAGTACTGCTTTGCTCTGTTGAGCCAAACACTTTAGATGGGAACTTGGATTTATCCTCCAAATGACTCTCTATAAACCATTATAATGAGGAACACCGACGTCTACACTTTTTTCACTAGGATCTTCACTTGGCCAGTCACGTAGTTGTGTCAACGGGCACTAGTATGTGCTAATATCAAGTTTTTGGAAGGCTCATCTACCACTGCGTGATGAATTTATACCTACCAATTTAAATTTGAGCCAGTAAGCTAGCCTGAACTGTACCTCACGCTTTGAACAAATTATTTCTGCTATGAAACTGTAGATTTGTTGAGAAGAAAAGCAGAAGAGTGCCCAATCATCACCTAGGGCCAGAGCCAGAGATACATATATAAATAATAATTATGAACGGTATTCTGTAGTCTGCAGTTTGATGTGTGGATGCCTCATTATATTCGTAACGCGAGTTTGAGTCTGCGAAGCAGATCTTATTAACTTTTTAGTAATTACTACTTCTGAGCCCGTCCGTAATAAAACCTACTCTTCCCGTGGGCGTAGCGAGGATTTTATTCTCAGGGCTAGAAACCATCTTACATTGATGTATTTTTTTACAAGGGAGTATATTATATATTGAGATGAGGGTGTTTGATTGTGGTGGTAAGTCAGACAGCTCCAGAGTAAAACAGCATGGAGCCCTCACGCAGTTGTATATTAAAAGTCGTCGTGGCGTAAAAGATAAGACGCTCGCTGTTCTTGTCTCAAGCGGTGCGAGTATGCCGGTATTAAAATTTCGCAGACAAGTACTAATTTTTTTAAGTAAAGACGTAACTACTTAACGGGTTGATGTCGGCTTATACGACGAATAACTAGAATAATCTAGTGTAATTAATACAAATGAAATCGACAAAACATTTGCGTAATTAATACATTTGCGTAATTAATGGTGGGGATGCCACCATCCGACCTATATTTGCGAAGCTATCAAGCTTTTCGGTTTGAAGAGCAGGATTTCTATTATGCAATACAATTGAAGCTCTAACCTCATATTTCAAAGTGGTGGTGTTAGCTTTGTCGCGTAGGTATATGGGCTCCTATAACCACTTAACACCAAGCGGACTGTGAACTCGTTCACCCATTTATGTAATGAATTGCCTCCAAGGTTTGCCTTAACGTTCGATCCTGCACTGTATCACATAATTACTTAATTAATTTACTTAGGCAATAAAACTAAGTACAAAAAATGTTTTGTATTAACAATTCTAATATAAGGCAAATTTGCGTAAGCCATTGGTGTTTTATAAAAAAAGTTGTCTGCAGTAAGCAAATATTGTGACAAATAAAATACAATAAATGACATATCTTGGGCCAGCGAATGTTCCTGGGAATAATTTACAAGCTTAATGCGAGGGGATGTAGGTGAGTTTTACGCATGCGCCATATCCGGTCTCGTCGAAGA
Organism: Bombyx mandarina; assembly: GCF_003987935.1. Next base: position 660,762 of record NW_021011618.1, read on the forward strand.
AAGCCCTCGGCGTAACACATTTGCACGTTACCAACTGTTATTTTCCTAAAATAATATAAATTGTTTTTACTGAATATTGCCGTACAAGAGATATGAATGACGACCACTTCGTTATCTCTCGAGGTGAGCTACAATCTTATATTTCATAGGTTATGGACCTTCCAAAAATCGATAATCGAATAACAGAAGTCTAACCTAACGATCTTAGAGTAGCTAATTACATTAGACGTTATTTTTATTATTTTTCTACAATTAAACATATACAGAATATTAGAAGCTATGTATTATATATTTTCAGCTAATAGCCAATATTTTCTTGGCGACAATAGTAGTTTATAATAACAGATGAGTTTTTAATTAAATGTATATGAGCACACTCGTACCTATATTGGGATAGTTCATATCAAAATATCTAAAAAAAACATTGTACCATTATCCATTTTTAGGTCCTGGCACTTTTGTTCCTGACCCTAATACCTTGGCCGGGGCCTTCAGTGTTCAAGATCAGCTGCTCTCGTGACAACTCCAAAATCGTAAGAAAAGTCATACAGAACAAATGGCTTCCCGTCTTGGAGAGATTCCAGGTGACTTTATGATTTAAGATAGTAACAATTTGCTTTATCATCCTCTTATAAGACTGACTTCTGTACCATGGGGTCCTGGTACAATTCCCGGACTTCCTAGATTTACGCAACGCTAGTTGATCGTTTATATATTATAACTTCACTTTAGAAGTTTTTCTGATGAGTATGCTTCCAAGGTTAGAGATTTGAGGTTTATACCGCAAAGCATTGTTTTTAAATGTTAAAGGAAGAAACAGAAGTCTTATTTGTAGTACGATAAAAAAAAAATGTAACGCGTTAGCTTTCCAGTGTTATTGTGTGTAACAGCTCAAATTTATTAGCAAACATTTCAATATTTGAACAATATGCTAGGCACTGGTGAGCTCAGCCCAAGTAAGCCATAGAAAAATATATGAAACACACGGATTTGTCAAAAGTATCTACGCTTATGTGTATGAGGTTTGCTTTAAGTGCGAACAATCGAACCGGATGATCTTATAACTTTTGTTACATTACCAACGAATATACATATATACCTACTGTATGGAAGCGTTCTACACTTACTCGTAGTATCATCTTAACCAAACCTATGTTTCATTTTTAAGTTCTAAATTTAATTAAGTGTTTCTTGTAAATTTCCAGGTAAAACTACCATTAGAATGTCCATTCCACCCCGCGCGAGACATATTCGCGCCTCAGCACGCAGCCAAGATGCAACACCGACCATCGCAATGGACGTGCGCTTTCTGTGGAAAATCCTTTTACGAAGAACGACATCTAGACGCACACTTTGACCACCGACACAAAAATCAGATCAACAAGGTATAGAGAGATATAATTACCAAAGAGCTACGAATAAATAATAAGTCGTATTCGTAACCAAAGAGATACTTATTTTATAGGTACGTGCTATTAATTCCACTGGTCATGATAGAATATGTTTTTAGGCAGAAGACGCAGTTTGTCTAGCTGACTACTGTGATATTTTGCGGTGTCAAGTTTTGGTCGCACACGGACTACTAAACGGTGGCGACGGACCTGGCACCGACATTGAGGTAAATTAATTTTTATGTTATCATAGATTAATTTCTATAAAATTAATATAGATTAATTTCTATAAAATTAATATAGATTAATTTCTATAAAATTAATATAGATTAATTTCTATAAAATTAATCTGAAATAAGGTTTTTTTCTTTTGCAAAAATACTTTGCTTTAATGCGCATATATTAAATGTTAGTTTAGAACTATAAATTAATTACAGAAATAATGAGTTGGATTACCCAACCATCTTAGATATAAAAGTGTACTCGTGATTACTTACGTGTCTTAAAATAATAACTTCGTTTTTAATTGTAATAATGTCAACGGTCAATGGCATAATAATGACATAAAGTCGTCGTAGCAAGCATAATATTTCCGGTAGGTATACAACACGTACAAATAAAAGCGGCTATATAATCTAAAAATCACGCGATACTTAAATGTAAAACGCTTTTTTAAAAAAAATATTACAAAGTTTGTAAGCTTTCGTATAAACATGTAAGCTCGTACGGCTAGGCTATTTCTGGGTTAGCCCCTATGCTATAAGATTGAGATATGCTTCGATGACATGTCCCAAAGTTTGTGAAGGTCTATGGGCCTCTGGTACTACTTAATACCAAAGAGATCGTTCAGTCCTCAATGGAAATCAAATAAAAAGCAAAGAAGGCCTAAACGCACAGATACAAAATCTGACCAAGATTCTATTTTTAATGTGGATTTTAGATTGGTTTAGCATTTGTTTGTATGATTTTGCTTATTATTTGAAGGTGTGGCAGGACGTGGAATCCATAAAGAAGGCCTTAGCACCGGCAGCAACCCGGAGTGTGGCGCGGGTGGCGCCTCGCCGTAGACATCGCCCTCGTTCAACGCCTCTTCCTGTACCTGATTGCCCCAAGACTGACCTTGAAAACGATGAGCCAGGCAAGACAGCACAATTGACCTACGATAACTCACTTTAAACATCTACGATACACATACAACTTAAAGATTCAATTTATTGAGGACTTTATTACTGATTTATTACTGATCAATAGACAAGTCGGAATTGAAAAAATAACAATATTACAATAACTACAGGATGTGATTTAAAATTAAACGATTTACTGGTGGTAGGACCTCTTGTGAGTCCGTACAGGTAGGTGTCACCACCTTGCTTATTTCTGCCGTGAAGCAGTAATGCGTTTCGGTTTGAAGGGTGGGGCAGCCGTTGTAACTATATTTGAGACCTTAGAACTTATTTCTCAAGGTAGGTGGCGCATTTACGTTATAGATGTTTATGGGCTCCAATAACCACTTAACACCAGGTGGCTTGTGAGCTCGTCCACACATCTAAGCTATAAAAAAAATAATTTAATCAAGTATCAATTGTAAATTAGTATGTAATTTATACTAAGTCATCACTTATTTTAACCGCAAATGACGTCGTCACAAGCAGTATATTTACATCCAGACCGTTAGAAAAAGCTAAAATATTATTTAAAAAAAACAATGTTCACAGAATCCGATGAAAAAAAGACAGAAGACAGCGAAACGGATGTGAATCAAACCGCTGAATTATGTGACGCAGACACCGTAGAGTCCTCTCTTCCACCGGACAGCAGACAGAAACGGTTGGCAGACTTGCAGGCGGAGCGCGCGGCTTGCGATCCCACGAGACTTCAAATATTAAAGGTTATAATTTAAGCATTTTGTCATTTTTATATCGACTCGTTGCCCGTTTTACTTAAGCTGTACTAGGTTCATCGATCGTTAAATGAACGAGGTTAAGCAAAAATGTGACTTTGATACCATACATAAAGTTTACTGTTTGAAAATTACCACACATCTGGCGTCGTGAGATCAAAATTTCTATATTTTTCTTCCCTACCTATTTGTTAGAAGCCTAAAGGACTATTCCAGCTTCTCGCGGAAGGGTGCTTTCTATTATATTGTAAGTAGGTATTATATATTATAAATAGGAATGTATTCTGCTTCGTGACAAAAATAGAAAGATTTTTTTATGAACTCGCTTTAAAATATTCAATGATCTTCTCTTTATTTCAGATACGATGTGAGAAAATAGTTCATTCTTGTATAGCGACGTTGTTATTAAATCTGACTCAACATCAGTTTACTGAATTGGAAGGTAAGAAAATGTTTTTTCCTTCAAATTGCACATTGCGTCTCATTTATAATCAGTTGTTAGAACAACATAAATGTAAATTGTCTTTACTAATCTTGTGGCTGAAACAAATAACTGCGGAACCTCCTCTCCGGGCGGAGATCGCACGTCGGGTGTAAGAGAACAAGGGAGTCGTTTAATGCGGTAGGGTCCTAAAAATATCCTTGGGCCCGCGGTTTGCAGTCGCGGACCAGTCCGCATTTTTTTTTTTCCTACCTGATCTGATAGCCTTGAGAGGCTATATCAGCGTAACCTTAACTAGAAGGTGAGCTCACGGGGCTCAAACCTGACGACGTTGCTGACACGAACCCTAGCAAGAGCAGTGCTTAGCAGAATCTACCACCGGATCGGAAACGCGACCCACTGAGTAGATCCGGCGAGAAACTCAGTGGGCTGTGTCTGAGGGTTAATTTACTCGTCGAGCCCTTGGTCGCTAGCGACGGGTTCGACGAGAACGATGACCAGTGCTTGACGTACCTAAAAGCACCGTTAGTGGATCGGGAGGATCCGAAATGACATGTTTGGGGCGACGTCGACTGCTTTCCATTCTGTCCGCAGGATCGGGAATGTAGTTACCGGCGGCCACGATGAAAGGGTTCTCGTGTCGTGTCGCTTTATCGAGGTGGGTCCGCATAATCTGCGCGCCCCATAGGCGCAAGGACATCATAAGAGGTTCGGCTCTGGACCCGAAAAAAAAGACGTTATACAATACGATTCAGATTACAGCGTTATATCTCAAGGCTGGTGGCCGCATTTACCTTATTCACACAGATAGTAATTTTTTTTAGTATGATGTTTTTTTTTAGATAGTTTGTTTATAGAGGACTGAAATATTTGTAAATTGTTTGAACGCAGAAGAGATGCAACGTGCAGTGTGTTGGTACTTGAGCTGTGACCGGTACTGGGAGGACACCGCGCCAACGGCTCGAGCGTTCCCTTGGCCGCTACTGTTGGCGCTCGCGACAGGCCTCGCTTTGGCTTTGTGTATGTGTTACTACATCATCTGGATAGTGTTCGAGTAAGAATGTCAAAATACCATTTCTTTCTAAGTTTAATCTATTGCGCTCTTGAATTTATTTCTTTTTTTTTTTATTAATTAAGGTTGTTGCGATCGACGACTTCCCAGAACTTTTGCTACTGTTGGATACCTCATCTATTATATTATTTCCCTTCGAATAATTTCTGTGTTAAGGCTGTTTAATCGCGATATTAGATACTATGGTCCGCAAAAGTCGACGGACAATTCCAAATCATAATCGTCTATGCAGGTCATTGTACAAAGCATACGTGGCTATCTTGGGATGACATCCCTGTGCTACTTACTCTAAGTAAGTTACTACAACAGTTTTAAGCAATGAAGGTATGAAATTTAAGTTTCGATTTGGCCCCTGATGTTCACGTGCGGTGTTTATTTATAAATATTTAACTAGCGACCCGCCCTCGCTTCGCTTCGGAAACATTAAATTTTATTATTGATAGCTAAGTCCTGCGATGTTACCCGCGGTTATTGTCGTACCGGGAGTGACGCTGCGGGGCGAAGCTAGTCTAAAAAGGTACCCTAAGTTACTCCTTATATCATCAGCTACTTGTCAGTGAAAGTCCCGTCAAAATCGGTCCAGCCGTTCCAGAGATTAGCCGGAACAAACAGACAGACAGATAGACAAAAACTGTAAAAAATGTTATTTTAGTGTATGTACCGTATATATATTCATATGCATGTAGTAAAAAGCGGTTATTTCAATATTACAAACAGACACTCCAGTTTTATTTATATGTATAGATTTTATAACAATTAAGTACACATTTTCATGACCATATAAAAGATACTGTTACGTGAAACATAATCAGCACTCAAAACTTTATCCTAGAAACTCCTAGAATCATGTATTTTGATAGTTCCGAGGAGGGTAGTGTGGCGGGAAGCGCCTCCGTTTCTATGACGACGCATTCGTCGCCGACTCGGGGGGAGCGGATGGGAACAGAAGACGGCATGCTGGATGATCCCGACCATGACGACCATTACATATACGTTACTTACCCGCCTGAACTAAAGCGGAGGCTACTTGAGAGGTATGCGGCAAATAAACTAACATTCATCGTATTTACTCCACTGATTAGACGTGATTGTTGAAACTTCGAGTACCTATTGTATTTAACGACAGTGCTTAATAAGTATAGTATCTATTGATCATAGTAATCTGTTCATCTATATAAGACTTTATAAAACAGAACTGCACAACCTAAGGACTTATTTATTTTTTAAATGTGTTATTTACCGTTTTATTGCCCAACAAAAAACTTTTTTCGCATGCGCATATGCGTGCGTGGTATTTGTGGATGTAAAGTAAAAAAGGTAGATCATTGAAAATATAATTTTATAGTCTTCATTTAGTGTATCATTAATTCGTTTTTATTTATTTATCACACAATTATGACACAATTTGGCTGCTATAGACAGAGGGATATTCGTAATAAGTTACGCAACGGTATTATTAAGTCAGAATAGCAGTAACTCCTGCAATTCTATTTTGAAGAGCTTCTTGTCATGTGCCGGTTGTTTTAAAGTGTTTTATAGTGTTGCACAAATATATTACAGTATGTTATGAGTTTTTTATGTGATGGTAGTTTATGATGTTTTAATCGATGTTTAATTGTTTTAGCTGCTACAATAGAACGACGCGCCTTTGAGTTCAACGTCCGAAATGTCACGCATGATGTTGGTACACCCATAGATAATAAAAGTCTTAGAGGCAAAAACGGACCCAGATGTAGTGTCATTTTCTTTTACTACAATTTACGATTAAACGAATGATTTAAATAAAAAATATATTGTAATATAGGATAGAGTTGTTCTTTTTTCTTTTTCATATATCGATAAATTGGTTAACACTGATTTACGTAATAATTATCGACATTAGATATCGAATACCGAACACTCGATTTTTGTAAATTAAAAGTAAATTTAATATTTGTTGAATAATTATAATTGATGTAAAAAACGCAATCAAAATGGAAAATCAAACGTTATGCTTCCAATGTCGACATTTATTCTGTGTGCACATTACGTTGTCCTTGACCATGGACGCGTCATGTTTAGGCGGTATAGGTACTAACTGTAAGTCTATGGTGGATGCAGTTCTAAAAAAACATCTAGCGTAGATGTCCCACGACAAACTTGGCGCGTCTTTTAAATACATCAGGACGCTACACCAGGCGTATCTGGGAACAATACGGAGCGCGAAGTGTTTATCATATAAAAATTATCACAAATTAGCGAAAGTTTAAAGTCGTCACTTGCGCTGATATGAATACGAATTATAAAATGTTCTTTTGTTGTTCCAAATGTTCCAAAATTTGAAAATATGACATGGAATGTATATTATTTACGAAATAATTTAATCGGAATCATCAACTACTTATAAAATAACATAAAAGTTTTTAATAATGTTAGCTTAAAAACTCAAGTTTTTTTTGTGCCTGGTTTATTTGATTGTAGATATGTATACTGTCTATGATGGTAGCCTTACTGTAGATTCTGTTTTTTTAGTAACATAGTTTGAGTAATGTAGTTATTTACCAATGTTAATCTTAGATCTTTCTTGAAATCACGTTTTTTTTTTGTTTATAGTATAGTATAGTATAATATAAATTGGTCTCAACATGTTTGCTGTAAAACATCGCTGAAATTTAAAACATTTTGTCATATGAAAGTTTTTTTTTTTATCTGTACTTAGGAAGACAACGATCTGTATAAGCACAGAAACGCTTTAAGAATTAATTGGCTAAATTTAACGAAAACGCATAATATTTTATTAAATGGTATTTTTATCAATGCGATCTCATTAAAGACTTAAAAGGAAATGATAATGGAACCATTGTTTATTAATAAATTGGTTGGCGTGTATACCTATTTAAGCTTTAAACAGACTGACGTAAAGCGATGGATTCTCAAATTGAGTGTAGACATTGATTAATTGTTTAATATAACAGTTAAGTATGTCGATATCTTTAAAGAATACATTTAAAAAATATACATTCACACAATCAGGCGGGTGCGTATTAGTTACACTTGCCTACGCTTTAGATTGCTCACTCCGTAAATGTAAACCTGAAACTGCATGATATAATTATTAGCTTGACTAAGGAAAATCAAATTGTTTTCAATACATTTTTTTTATTGCTTGGATGGGTGGACGAGCTCACAGCCCACCAGGTGTTAAGTGGTACTGGAGCCCATAGACATCTACAACGTAAATGCGCCACACACCTTGAGATATAAATTCTAAGGTCTCAGTATAATCAGTTACAACGGCTGCCCCACCCTTCAAACCGAAACCCATTACTGCTTCATGGCAGAAATAGGCAGGGCGGTGGTACCTATCCGCAAGAGGTCCTACTACCCGCATACATGTGTTATTAGTAGTAACTTTATATTTGGTAAATCTGGAATGTGGCGCGCAGCTTTTGATCGGTGAAACCAGCCGTTATACAAAACCAACAGGTCAACGTGGGCACGTTGTAATGTCTACAGAATCATTTAGAACAGCCGTTCGTCTTACGTCTTTAGCAAACTAAGTTTCTCGCCGGATCTTCTTAATGGGGCGCGTTTCCGATCCGGTGGTAGATTCTGCGAAGCACTGCTCTTGCTAGGGTCAGTGTTAGCATCACTCCGGTTTGAGCCCCGTGAGTTCACCTACTAGTTAAGGTTACGCTGAAATAGCCTCTCAAGGCTATCAGCTTAGGTAGAAAAAAAAGTCTATGGCGTAAATTTAATTTCTCTTTATACGCAGTTGCTTGGGTGTGCCTATGACATTGTCGATATTCATGAGCGACGGAAACCAGTCACCATCAGGTTGGCCGTCGGCTTGACAATGGCAATAAAAGAGATAATACAAATCATAATTATCAATGTCTATGCTCATTTGAGTAATCAATAGGTAAATAAAACAAATTAAATTAGGATTCACTAAATTTACGATACTAAAGTGCACACTTATGTTTTGTTTGAAACAATTGTTTTAAGATACTTAAATAAAATGCTAGAAAATATTTATCGAAATCTTCTTTATTCGAATGTACATAAAATTCGGCAGTCTTCATTAATTTAACTTAACAAGTAACGCTTAGAAAATAGTAATTTAAAAAAATAATAATTGAAACAAACTGTAACATGCACGATACAGTAGCTTTAATATGTACAAATTTTATTAAATGTTTTAAAATATATACGCAACGTTATTTTTTTATAAACAATACACATGTCTTTATTCTGTATGTACATACATAATAATTTTAGTGTACAACTAAATTTGAGAGCAGTTTGTTATAAAATTCAATGATCGTACTGTTTGGCGTCAGCATTTAAAACTTTGTCAAAAATTGCTCTGCAGTCAATTACCGGCTGATCGTTTTAATATCTCGCCCCATATTTAATATGATATTAAAGTAAGAATATACTGATTTAAATGTTGAATCTTTGATTGCGTCCACGGTACGTGCTCCTGCGATCAGGTTTTCGTATTCTAATCTATGAAATACGACACGAGAGCGGTTAGATTACATAGACACATTATCCAGGCACGTGTCTCTGTATAAAATTACACATGAGAAATTAGATTACTTAAAAATAACTTAAATAGGTACCGAAAAATTTTTTAATTAAAAATATATTATTGCTTTTTGAAGAAAATATATTATACGTTTAGCACGCTCGATTTTATTATATGATAAATATAAGTAAGCACCTTTTTGTTTTATCCTAACTTTACAGAAAGTACAGATATTAGCAGAAATATAAAAGAATTTGAAGTCTTGATAAGATAGAAAAAAAATATTACAAAATCTCAACAGCGTTTAATTTTAACTTGGATTTAAAGTTATGAAGATGTTAATCGTAAATAGTTCAGTACTTCACTCCTTTCCATCCTGAATTTCCTTCCATAACGCATTTGCATCCGCAACCCGTGGGGCAAGTGTCGCGTTCCGCAAACCTGAATGTATACAAGAACGTGAGTCCACGAGAAGACTAAAATCGGTCATTTAGTGTTAGGATGGGTCTTATACTTCAGTAAAACACGTGTCGAGTGTAGAACAATTCATTGAGCATGTGCGAGGCTTTCTTTACGAGTGTTTACGCGAAATGTTTCAAGGTAAATAAATGATTTAGAGTTAGAGGGAATTTCGTCAGTTTTAGTTTGTAATAGAATGTGAGAGAGTGCGTCACCAGGCGAGCATGTGTGCGGCGTGGCCGGCGTGTCCGCAGTAGGCGCAGGCGCAGGCGAGGCCGCGGACCGCGAGCGCGCACACCGCGCACCGCAGCGCCGCGCGGCCGCACACAGCACAGCGCACGCCGCTGCGTCCCGCGCCGCACCACGCACACTCCGACAGCGACTCGGGGCCCGCGTACCGCACCTCGCCCGTTTGCTGCCGCCCGCTCACTTGTTTCATCACCTGTCCGAAAGCCGCAACGTTTATGCACTCTAACATTTTTAAATAATTGAAACAAAACTCGGATATAATAATCTTATAACTATACTAGCTGTACCCGTCCGCTTCACTGGGCATTTAAAATTCACATTATTATTTCTCACCCCCACAAATATTCTCATCATTAACGCCCCGCAACTGGTGTAGGGAGTCCAACACTCGTATAAATGTTAGCCTATCCATTAAGTACATGTATTTTCTACATGGATACCAAGTTTCAAGTCAATCGGATGCATGGTTCAGTAGTTATAACGAAACATCCGTAAAAACCACTGTAGATTTATATATTAGTATAGATGAATATGACGACAGTAACAAAGTCAATAATTTTTTAATCAATAGTCAATATTTTGATTAATGTCATAATTTTGAGCGTTTTAGAAGAAAATTAGGAAACCATTTTTGAATGATTTCCACGTAGAGATTCTCAATTTGGGTAACATGTTTTTTAAGCTAATTCAGAATTTTTAATATATCAACATTACGAAACAAATGATAAGTACTTAAAACCACCGTTCTCTACGTATTCCTGCAGCAAAGCAAATGTCTCGAAATCAAATAAAATTTCTACCACTTTCCACGAGGTGTGTAATATAAACTATTATTATACCTAGTCAGGTCATAAATTCTGTCACATGTTTAATGTAAAATAATTGAAACAAGTTTATTCATTATGTAACCATTCATATACCAAAATGAACTTAACAAAACATAGATTCTTATGACACTAAAGTTTATTCAAAATGACCTCCGTGATTTTGAATACAGGCCTTCAATCTGCGCGGCCAGTCGTCTATCGCAGCACGAACGAGGTCCATGTCAATATCGGCGGCTGCCTTAATCAAGGATGTCTTGAGTGACTCCAAATTGGGATGAGGCTTTGAGCACGCCTTTTCCTCCAAGTGTTGCCATATCTTGTAATCTAACGGATTCAAATCTGGACTGGAGGAGGGCCAGTCTTCGTGCCGGATGAAGTCGATTTCACGCGCCGCCAGCCAGTCTTGTGTGCTCTTCGCTCTATGAGCTGGCGCCGAATCTTGTTGGAATACCCAGTGCCTGTTATTGAACATGGTATGAGAAACAGGTTCCACAAGGTTCGTCAGGACTGTATTTTGATACACAACTGCATTCGTTTTTACACCTTTCTCACAAAAATGTACCTCTGTTAAGCCCCAATAAGAAACTCCCAACCATACCATGAGCGAGGATGGAAAATGACCTCGTTGGACACGCGGAATACGGTTGCTCGCTTCTTCACTACTGTGTGCGTACACCTTATCATTTTGTTTGTTGTAGCTCTCTTCTACGGTAAAAATTTTTTCATCCGAAAAAAGAATTTCCCGATATTTTTTTCCCGCGTACCGCTTCAACAAAGCGCGGCATCTCTTCAGTCTCAGGTCCATTAGACGAGCATTCAAACGATGTCCTGTTTTTCTTCGATATGCCCGAAGCCCTAAGTCTTCATTTAACACCCTTTTCACCGTGGTTCTGCTTAACCCCATCTGAAGGGCCAACAGTTTCTGCTTACGTTTGGGATTTCTTTGAATTCGCGCCTTCACAGCTTTTATCACTGCTGGAGTCCTAACAGACCGAGGGCGACCACTTCTTGACCTGTCATCTACACTAGAGTCTTCATTGTATCGTTTGATGGTACGATAAACGAATCTTTTGGTTATATTGAAAATTTTCAGTATGTTAAAAATTTGAATTGGCGCGTAACCGCAACGATGCAACGCAATAACTGCAACACGGTCTTCTTTAAGCGTCCACTCCATATTTAAAAATGAGTAAAATTCTAAAAGTATACAGTTTATTTTCATGAACAATTCGAAATTCGAATTCAATAAACTTTTTTGTGGCCAGCATTCTAAAAGAAAAGTTTTTACTGTGACAATACTTATGACCTGACTAGTTATATTAAAAAAATAGACGTTAACAACAGCGAATAAACAGGAAAACATCTTACCTCCGTTTTCTTGTATATCAGTTGCCATCGGTGTAATATGTCGGCGTAGACTCTCTTGAAGCAGTGGTACGAGTGGACGGTCGTCTCTTCCAGTACGCACGATGATGTGCGTTCGGATTTCGAAACTGTCGAGTCCGTGTAGAAATTCTCCGCCTCCGAACATGAGTTGCTTCGGAGCACTATGGGCAGGGTCCAACCGTCAGCGCTGATTTCACTGTACTGATTTACGGTGCTGTACGGTGAAGTTCCATTGCCCTGAGAAATGTTATTTATTGCATAAATGTGTGACACACATTCACAGCTCACCTGGTTAAGCGGTTACCGGAGCTCATAGACATCTACATCGTAAATGCCGCCACCCACCTTCAGATATGAGTTTAAAGGTCTCAGTATAGTTACAACGGCTGCCCCACCCTTCAAACCGAAACGAATTCATTCATATTGCTTCACGGCAGAAATAGGTAGGGTGGTGGTACCTACCCGTGCGGACTCACAAGAGGTCCTACCACCAGTGGATGATAACTTCTTATGGGAGGGTAAAGCGCTTCGTTACGTAACGCGTTACGGCGCTAGTTTGTCTGTCTTCCCTTTCACTCACGCATACGGTAGCGGTACTGAAAACGTATGTATATAGCTCCTAACTACATATTTATATATATTTTTCACTTAATGTTACAATTTTCTTTACATTATCATATTGATATACATAAAATTTAAGTAATAACTGAAGCTTTTTTCAAGTTAAACAATTTCAATATTAAATAGTTCAACTTAGATTAGTTTAAGTTAACACTACTGCCGGGCGTCCCGAGACGCACAATTTTTTATAGGTTTGTGCCAATTTAATCAAAGTAAACACGCCCTGGCATTTTTCACCATTGCATATCTAATCAGAATAAATCCTTACTGTTAATTAATATATGGATCATCTTTTTTTTTTAAATCAAATCTTTACTTCGTAGCAAGTGGAAGCGGTTTGAACGAAAGTGAATAACTGACTCTACGGGAGCTGCACTCAATAGTTTAGGAGTGGTTTCTCAATAAAACCACATGGTTTCAATTGAACTATAAGTGATCTAGTCAATTATTAATAAAGTCAATTCATCACTGTCCACCTAATTAAGTTAAATTATATAGATAAGTTCAGCAGCTGACATTACAATTGTATGGTATAGTTTAGTTGTGTCTGGCTATCTAATATAACTTCCAGCTACAGAAAAGACGACCATAAAAGTCAAATTAGATTTAGAATTCTTCGTGGGCCTATAGGTTAAGATGACCGGTGTAGTCGTATCTAGCAATGCGACTACCTACTATCGAGCAATACCGGTATTCAAATTGCGTATACAGGTAGATTTTTTTTCTAATGAACTACATACCTAACACACATACACGATCGACTTCCACGATCAAGAAATTACATCTTGTATTAAAGATAATAATCGGATTTTTTTTTCTTTGCATCATCATTGACGGTAATAGGACGTAACGTGGGTTCGCATGGGTATGTACCACCATCCAGCCTACTTCTGAAGTATTGCGTTAAAGACTGCGGGTTGAGACAGCCGTTATAGAATACAAAGGAGACTTCGACTTCATGTCTCAAATGGACGACGGCATTTAAGTTGCGAGGTCTACGGATTTCAATAACCATATCATCCACATCAATAAAAAATTACAACATAGATACACGTTGCCGATTCCATATTAAAAGTTTAATAAATGCATGTTGAGCGAGGACTTTATATTGTTCTCTTTTTTTAAATAAAAAATTATTAGATTCCATTTGAAGTTCAAAATTAATTTGCTTTTGACTTAATGACCAAATGACATCATTCTAACATTCAACAGTTCTGGTCTGACCCAAAAAAACATTTAGTATCATTATCAACACATGACTGTCGATTCGATTATGTCGACAATGAGGTAACAACAAGTGCGATATTCGGATAAACTTTATATTTATTTTCGAGTAATATTTATTTAAGTAAATTTATTTTAAAACTTAAATACATGCTTAGGCAGCAAGCCGTATTTTATTTTATTTTATCTCAGTGATTTTGATCATATTAGGGCGAAAATAATAAAAATAATGTATGATAATTTATTAGTAGAAATTTTCAAGTAAATCGAACGTTTTGAAGTTGCTGATAAATAAATACGTTGAAAGATTTCGTTAGGTACATACATAGTTTAAAAAAATATTAAATGTTTAATTTTGTTTTTTTCTTTATAAAAAATATCATATTCAACTCACATAACTGGAACTACTGATAGTTGATTGGGAACTAGAATTACTAGTTTCGTTAAATATTGAAAACGCACAAGCCAACATTGCGGCCATCTGCACGTTCGACGCTTTAGCGTAATGCGATATTCTGAAACAACGTGTTTAATATCTACATAATATTATGAACCTTCGCATGCATTCTCAAAACAACTAACCTTTTACAATCAAAATACAAACATACAAACAAGTTGATACTCGTTGAAAAAGTTTTTATTTTTGTTGCTTAGATGGGCACCTGATGTTAAGTGGTTACTGGAGCCCATAGACATCTACAACGTAAATGCGCCACCCACCTTGAGATATAAATTCTAAGGTCTCAGTATAGTTATAACGGCTGCCCCACCTTTTAAACCGAAACGCATTACTGCTTCACGGCAGAAATAAGCAGGGCGGTGGTACCTACCCGCGCGAACTCACAAGAGGTCCTACCACCAGTAAATTTACAATTGAGCAACGCTATTTTTAGCTTCCGGACGTATAAATCTGTCGGGTTATTTATTCATCAGGATACCCGACCATATGTACTGCTTAAGAAGAAGTCTGTAGTGCTACCACAGATCCACACCTTCATTACCTACTCCCCTACGAACCTGTTTTTATGTTAGTACTAGAAGCTCGGATATATCCGAATCCTAACACAAGTTGTAGCTCTAAAGAATTCCAACGGATACCTCTTGGGTGTATGCCAAATGAATAATTGCACTGTAATCTATGAATTCCTACTATCAGAGATGAAAATTAAAATATAATTCCAAAGTATAACGATATTACAAAAAAAAAAACATTATTTAAATAAAGTCGCAGTTACAGTAATTACGTCTAATGGTATTTTTGTAAGGTGATAACCGGAAACCCCTCTACACTTATGTTATAAACGCCCGTTGCCATTGTCATAAAATTATCTATGAATAAAAGATTATATTTGAGTTACAAAAGTTTCTTATTTATATATTGTGGTATTAAGCGTTATGTTGACAATCGTACTAGGGATGGGACAAGTTATGTCACTATTATAATTTATACTTTAATATTATCGATTTTTGGGTACTCACAAGGATTGCAGTAGATTACAGCACAAAGGATGTCCGACCCAGCCCATGCTTTCTTCGCTGGAAGTTAGATGATCGACAACTTTCGCTTTCAGAGCTTTAGCGGTAAGCGCGGCCAGAGACCAGGCGTGCGCGAGGTCACGTTCTCCTTCTTCCGTTGCCACTTTAGCGTTTGTTTCGCACATGTCTGTTTGAAGACATAAAACAAAGAAAAAAATCGGAGTGAGATATTTTTTTTAAATCATACCATTCAATCATTTACGGAAATAATTAAAATTACTAAATATATCTTTATGATTTAGACATTTGCTAATTTTTTCAGCTGAATAGCTGAATAGTGCTGACTCTATTCGAGTTGAGACACATGTCGGCTGCGTCGCGGGTGTAAGGTGGCTCGCATAATATGAATTTCGTTGTTGTCAAACCAAAATCTGTTATGTGTACTTATTGAGATTTTTACTTTTTGACCTTTTCGTATAGTTCACAGCCCTATCTACCGTATAAAAAAAACTGCTATGTGTCTATAGCTTTAATATTTATCTATACCTTTCATTTGATATATATAGTTCTTAAAAATTTACCTTCATATAAAAAAATTATACGAAAATGTTTTTACTCGATAATTCAAAATAGTTTTTGCACATAGCAGATTTTGGTTTGACAGCGACGATTTATTAAAGTGACAATTTTTCGTGCTGAATTTAGGTTCCAATAATATAGGGTATTTCTAAAACTAATATCAAGACTTACCGATTGGATTATCAGAATTGATGACGTATTTTTCAGCAAGAGTACGATTAAGTGGGAAGAGATCTGTCGCAGCATACAGAACCACTCTAGGCGATGAGCACCCGGATATACTTCCGCGACTGCGGATGCTTCCCGCGCGGCGACCTTGTGCCTTCTGCAACGGACTTCAAACGTCTTAATGTATTTCAACGCACATACTTATTCTATAGTTTTTTTTGCGTCGATGAGTCTCACGGCCCACCTAGTGTTACGTAATTACATGAATCCTCGTGTTTTTTTTATTGCTTAGATGGGTGGACGAGCTCACAGCCCATCTGGTGTTAAGTTACTGAAGCCCATAGACATCTACAACGTAAATGCGCCACCCACCTTGACATATAAGTTCTAAGGTCTCAGTATAGTTACAACGGCTGCCCCACCCTTCGAACCGAAACGCATTACTGCTTCACGGCAGAAATAGGCAGGGTGGTGGTACCTACCCGTGCGGACTCAAAAGGTTCTACCACCAGTAAAAGTAGTATAATGACGATGTAAACGCAACCAGCCACGTCGAAATATGAGACCGAGTTGTCATTTGTATTACTTATATATAACGGTAGCGCCACCAATCAAACCAAAGTACAGATTGCTTAGTTGCAGAAATAAGCAGGAACGTGATACCAACTCTTTATAAAATATGCTCTACCATCGGTGAAAATCATCTGCTAATGTGTGGCTCGCGATTTGAACGGGGAAGAACAAAAAAGAAAATGGTGCGCCTTGGTGCACGTGAAAGAAATGAAACTTCTTTTACGGTGTGTAGTATAGTGGTTTTCTTCATTTTTCATCCTTAAATCAAATTTATCTTGTAATAGGGAATGCTGTGTATAAGAGAAACGACCTAGTTCGCTTTGTCCTTTCCCACTCTCCACATTCGAGTGGCTCGAGAGACGCTCTATTTTCTCACTCTCGCTCTTTCTAAATTGTATCTTTTCTCTCTAGCCGTAACGAATCTGTCGCGAGTTAAATTTTACTCTCAACGCGCATAAAGAAGTTTCACTTAAAAAAAAAAAAATGCATAGTGTTGTGTCACATCGATAAATTAAACAATGTTTTTTTGTGGTCATACAGTTGGTAGTATTATTCTAAAATACATTTTACTGTTGGTTACACACACTATTAACATAAACTCAAATTTTCATTCATTGATTCAAACACTACCTTACTCGGGCAATTTTTCGATATTTCCTTCTGAAAGGGGAGGTTAATACTTTCTACCTATCAACAAAAAACACACAATCGTGTTCTTGCAAACACACACACACACACACACACACAAACATTATCTTTCATTTATAATACTGTACTTACCCATCGATCCTGAAAATAGAACGTTGTGATTGAATAGGACGGGTGCTTGTGATGTAATTGCGGGAAGCCCGGCGGATTCGTCGGCGACGGAGTAGTGGTGGCGTGAGGCGACACAGAACTGTAGCCGGTGTTGAATAAACCCGGCATCAAGGATAACGATGACATTGACCGAGGCGTTCCCGTCTCGTGCTTCAATGAAAGCCTTCTGGTATTCGGGGGACGATTGAATACCACCAACGTACTGACACCGCACCACTTAGCCCCGCATGTTCGAGGGAAAGGAATACACGAATCGCCTGCATTCTCACACTCCGACTGACTTCTTTGACTCGATTTCATCGAGTCTGTGTCGTCATTCTTAACGGGTATCTAAAACAAGTGAATAAGTTTCTTAGTACTAGATAAGAAATCACACAGTGAATATGAAGACGTCGTGGCCTAAAGGATAAGAGTGCTTAGTGCGAGTTTCTTAACGTTCTCGATAGCGTAAAAGTTAAACCAATTTTGTATGCAGTTGGAACAGCGCCCCTAACGGCAAACGTACGCAAACGATTCCATTCCATACAAATATGAGCTAACTTGTACGCTATCGAGAACGTTAAAAAACTCGCACTAAGCACACAGACGTCCGGTGCATTCGTATCGGTGCGATGCAACGCTGTTCGAATCCCGCGTAGCCAGGTACTAACTTTTCTAATAAAATATTATACGTACTTGACAAATGTTCACGAAATACTTCCACGGTGAATAATATCATAATATAATCAGGACTAACATCGTGTAATAAAATTAAACCGACCAATTAAAAAAAAATGTAATAACTGGTGGTAGGAGGACATCTTGTGAGTTCGCACGGGCCACCACCTCACCTGTTTCTGTCGTGAAGCAGTCGTTTCGGTTTGAAGGGTGGGGCAGCCGTTGTACTGTAAAAACTGGGAAATCTTAAAACTCATGTCTCAAGGTGGATGGAGGCATTTTCGTTGTATAACGAAAATGCCTCCATCCACCTTGAGACTTGATGATGATAACATATACATGTTATACCCATCTAAGAAATAAAAAAATCTAAGCTTCGCTCATTCAATGTTTATTTATATAATTTGTATATCTTCTATTTCTTCGTTTATATATATACAGGGTGTATATACATAAACAAAGAATAGAATAGTTACTGAAGAGAAACGAATAAGGGTTCTGAACACCCTGTATAAAAACACAATAATTGTAAGTGCTCTGAAACTCACCTCATCAATTGACTTTGCTAATGTTTTTAAACAATGTAACAAACATCTGTGTCCTTCTTTCTTTTTACGATAAGCAGTTCTATTAATGCTTTGCAGTATCTTTATGGTTATGGGACTGTCCACATTAGTTCCTGACAGCCACGAGAACTTTGGTATGATCTGTTCAGTAACATTCCTAGGGAAAGTAACCTGTAAATTGGCTACATAACCATTTCGTTCGGAATGGATTTGACAAGTCCGTGTATCTATATTCATGTCTGTAACTTCAATATTTGCCATTTCTCTAATTGATTCAAATTCTTCATCTATTGAGGTTTTATGCGGTAGTTTATTCTGCGAAGAAATCTTGATATGGAAAATTGTATTCAGGTAATAACATATTATTATTATTATTATTATATAAGTTAGAGACACTGTCTTTAACTTACCATATCTTGTCCTTTGTCACCAAAAGAAACATCATTTGTTGAACCAGCTGTAGAGGCATAGCTCACTGCTGAAAATATATAAATGTTTGGCATTCTACTTTGATGACATTCGGTAAAATATCGACTTTGCCAATTATCAGGGCATTCAGCCATAAGAATGCCGATAACGATAATTAATTAACTGAATTACTTGAACAATATTGTAATGCCGGTACAAGTAAGTCATTTGTCGTCAAATAGCAAAAAACGGATATTAAAGCAACTGTGACATCTCTAGAAAATTGTAGACATGCCGAAACGACCGTAAAAAGCCCCATATTTTGATGTGGTACAACATGACCAGATGACATGAGGAACAACGATTGTATGAAAAGAAGTTCAAATGTAATTGATTAATATACAACTAGAGAAATTTAAAAAATTAAGATATCATGATTTACAAATATAGAAACACCTATATATGCATAGATTAAGTCAAGATAGATCAATTTATCTTTGAAATTTGTTAGTACCAAGATGAAGATTGATGTGTGGGATTGGGTAACAATCAATCTCACAATCTTCTTCTTCGCTGTCCTCCACATAGTTCTGACTTTTTACACTCTTCATTCACTATTCAGTCTATTCTTCTATGGAATGCGCTCCCACTCAAAATAAGGTCGGCCACTACACGTGAAGCGTTTAAGACGAAGGTTCGAGAACTGTTTCTCAGAGAGTTAGCAGAGTCATCTAATTGATAATATTTGTTTATATATGTTTTTATATGTATATATTTATGATACGTATATGTATATCTATATATTTATGTATATGTATTTATTTAAGTACGAGTATTTGTATCTATAAATATTATGTATGTTATATATACACATATTATTATGTTTCAGTAATATCACCTTCACACTACACCTACCAAGCTTCATCTCTGCACTCCCCTAAGGTAGACTGTTAGAGAATGCCTATGGCATTAAGTCCGCCTTTATACTTTATAGTATAAGAAGTTATAAATAAATAAATAAATACATCATATCCAACACTGCCCTTTAGTGAAGTAAATACAATCTGTTGTAGAATTAATTTAAATTACCTTACCATCACTATTGTTGTCTTCATCATTTTCATCATCAGGTAGATAATGGTTACACATTTTTAACAAAGATGGATGCATAGCCCAAACTCTTAAAGATTGATCTCTTCCCCATGTAACCAACTGATAATTTGATGGGGAGGTATTTGATCTCCACACCATAGTTTGAACCGTGTCTGTATGTCCCACTAGTCTATGTGTTAGAGTACCTCCAACCCATATACCAATAACTCCCGCTTGTTCAGCACGAGGCAGGCCACCCCAGCCCACACCAATTGTCAATAAACCACTGCCAAATGGAGTATAAATGGCTCGCCATACTGGGAAGTTTGTCATAATTACATTCTCAGGTCTTCTTGCGTTGTTAATATCAAAGTATTTAATGCTTCCATCATGACTAGATGTGACTAGCTGATACTCATGGTGCGGGCTCCAGTCTACTCCGTGGATTTTACATAAATGTGCAGATATGTAATGTATTGGAGAGGATGGCTTCCGATAATCCCATATTTTAATATCACCGTCATGAGCTGTGGCTACTATGTGTGATGCTACTTTATTCCACTGCACTTGTGAAGCACCAGCTGAAATTTGAATACAAACATTTTGCTTATTTCTGCTGTTAATTATTCCTGTTATGGTTTATATTCTATTATTGGAATACAATTGAGAATTCAATAATGGGATATGTACTTAAGTCACCTTAACATTAATGGCAGCAAAAAATATACGTAGAAATTACTCACGTACAAAAAATAGTACTTAACGATTGACTTCCACGGTGAAGGAATCTGGTAATCTGGTGGTAGGACGTCTTGTGAGTGCCTATTTCTGCCGTGAAGCAGGTATGCCTTTCAGTTTGAAGGGCTGGGCAGCCGTTGTACTGTTAAAGTGAGACCTTACAACTCATGTCTCTAGGTGGGTGGCGGCATTTACGTTGTAGATGTCTATAGGCTCTGGTAACCACTTAACACCAGGTGGGCCATGAGCTCGTCCACCCATCTACGCAATAAATAAAAAAAAAATGAACCATTAATCTATTTATGATGTGAAGTATAAACTCACCCACTGCACATAGCGACACGACAGGTTTTCGAGCATCTCTCAAATCCCACATATGAGTGAATGTATCTATGGAGCAAGTTGCTATAAGATTGTGATCTTGTCTGTGGAAATGTGTGTCACTAACAACCCGTGTGTGGCCACGGAGTGAACATATACATGTCAAATCATTGCCATCTCTCCATTCATACACATCAACTCTCTGGTTGCTCTAAAAATAACTTACTATTTTACTTAGAATAATGTAAAAAATTAAACAAAAAGGAATAGACCTAATAATACAGAAATCAATTTTGGTAAAAATATAATATTACGGTTTGTGAGCTTTCTTAAATTAATATTTGAAGTACAATGTGTTACTCAGAAAATTGCCTTTTATTTCGGAATTTAATCAAAGGTTTAAAATCTACAACCGATGTATGGACGGAATGGAAGTTTAGCTTTTTCAAATGTTTAGTAAATTGCTTCAGTTGAGATGCTATTTCCTGATTTCACAAAACACGTAATATCATCAAATAATCAAATGATTTATTTAAATCTAGTATTGCTTTAGATTTTGTATTTAAAATACTTACTGCAATAGCACATAATTTTTGCCCGTGATACGATTGACACCACTCAGCACCGGCAGCATCATATTTACTTTGGCGAGGATATTTTTTTACCGCGTTGCCATCTTCTTCCTGATTTATTTGTTTTATGGCCAGGCATCTGCGACCTGCTAGTAGTACGTTGTTGCCCGTGTAATCCACGGTCATTGCAGTGGCCTGGAGCTCGCGATATTCCCATTTTAATATTTCAGAACTCCAGTGAACTGACATTCCGAAGAGTGACTTTACGAAATCGAAATTATCTCTATATTACCCAAGATTTTTTTATATTTAACATGATGTATAGTTATTTAGTTATTTTTAATTTTCTATTTGGATACATAAACTGTTCCTGAAAGACAATAATTAGAGACTATTTACAAGTTGTCATTTATTGACATTTGACATTTTTTATTTAGTGTTATTACTTCTATTTTTAAAACTGGAAAAGCAACCGTATCGTATCATAACGCCTAACTTTTATATATATTTAAAAATATATATATAATATGAACTGAAACGCAATAAAGTTGATGTTAATAAAATTAATGATATTAAATTTGATTAGATGATATGGGATGAAATATAATCTCCGTGAAATGGTTATTTACTGAGATTTTTTCAGTGGGCTTTTGGAGGATCTCGAAAAGCTACGTCCAGCGGCTTTGTTTAATTTTCCCACATTTGTGCACTTTCACACCTACTAAACAGTTAATAAGTCATCATTATGATACTTTTAAACCTGAAGAAATACTACAAATAGACAAAATAAAACAATTCACACAACTTCGTTCCTCGCGTTCCCGCCAAAAAGTTATACACTTGACATTGGCGAAATCTAAAAGGAAACGCCATAAACCTAAGAGATAGATAGATAGCTAGTTTAATAATAATTAATTCATCCATTGGTCAAGCAAAGGAAACAGCGTCTTAAGCTTTTGTACAAAGGAAAGGCATGTACATAAGAAGTGAAGTACAAATATTTAAAGAAATTAGAAATTTAAAGAAATTTGTTTTATTTTAAAAACAAAGAATTTATATTTTATACAAGACTATATTATCATTTACATTTTATGAAAATTTTACCGTTTTATTTTTGGACTACCTATTTTTAATACTTAGTTTTATTAATTGGAAATGAAACAAAAATTTGCCTCATACTTTATGAAAAAATTAGTAATCGTAAATTTACTATTTTTACTATTCAATAAGTTCGTGCTTCACATCAACCGTAAGCAGTTTATTTTAATGGCAACCCAAAACAACAATTTATTCTTATTTAGATTCACTTTGGATTTTGTATTTTTTAAATAGCTTTCACTATTAGCTCAGCATCTTAATGATAGAACTATTATAGTCTGAGGATGCAAACAAAACGTCCGTAGTATCTCTCTATATTGGCAAACAAAAAACTGCCAGGTCCTGCGACAGCTTCGAGAGTTAAAACTGCCTGCTGTAATTACGCTAGGATAGACGTGCAACCCGAAAATGAAGTACTAATGTATTTAACACTAGCTAGGATTAGACAATTTGTCTGTTTAATAAATGTCTCCTAGTGGTAATTCCAGTTCATCCTCTTATCGTGGCCTCGGAAAATTAAGTACTCGAATCAGACTAACGCATGACAAACAGTTACCGTCGCGTTAAACACGTCATTTCAGATTCTCCCAATCCACTTTCGGTGTTTGTAGGCATTCCAAGCACCGGTCACCGTTCTCGTCGAGCCCTTCGAATGCGAGAAAGGGTTCGTCGTGCAACTTAACCCACAGACACGGCTCACTGAGTTTCTAGCCGAATCTTCTCAGTGGATCGTGATTCCGATCCGATGGTAGATTCAGCGGTTAAAGCAGCAGATAAACTCAACTTATTTTATAACTAAACTATTTCACTAATTCTGTCCAGATTTTCAATTTAAGAACTTATCTTAATCAAAAGTCAAAACTTAGGCCAAATGAAACATGGACAAGATATTATATTGAAAATAAAAAAGCACTCTGCGTTTAGAATGAGCTCTGTCATTATAATTAATGAGGCGTCTGTTCGAGATTGTTGTAAATAATTGTTTTTAATCTTTGTAGAGGAAAATTGTGGCAAGGTAGGAGGACCGGAGTGTTCCTAATTACGGTAAAGTCATTTTGCAGCATAAACACCACAGCTATGACCGTGAAACATAGATTCAGTAGTACATCGATTATCTATAGGTTTAAAAAATACAACCTTGATTAAAAAATATTATTTTGTTAACATTATCCATCAGAGGCTTGCGTTCTTTGTTATCGATTACAAATGTAATGCGATCTTAATAAGATGAAAATCCATTTCCTAGCTTTTGTGTGTTTAATTGTTCTATGTGTTCGCGCATTATTTACCTCTTTGGGTTAATATTTGTTAAGTATTTCTTATTTATTATTATCCCACTACCATCAATATACGATAGATCAGGCGCGAGTTTCAGAAATTGTTTTATTCACGTTCGTAGGTGAATAAAACAATTTCTTTATTCAGGAATCGTTTTATTCAGGTATAGCTACAACGAACCTCCAACGAGACCCAGTTTAAATACTTATTTCTTTTTGGTGCTATTTCGAAAATTTCAATTTATTTTCATAAATATTTCAATTGAAGGCATGAAAGCGTTCGGAACTTTAGGATCCAAAACGGGCAGTGTAATAATTTCTATTTACTAGTGGTAACACCCATTTATTCCGTCGAGTAGTAATCGCGTATTAAAAAGGGTAGCCCACAAATTTTATTTGAATAATCAAGGCAAATAACAAATAAATAAACTGGTGGGAGAACCTCTTGTGAGTCCGCACGGGTAGGTACCACCACCCTGCCTATTTCTGCCGTGAAGCAGTAATTCGTTTCGGTTTAAAGGCTGGGGCAGCCTTTGTAACTATACTGAGAACTTAGAATTTATATCTCAAGGTAGATGACGGCATTTACCTTGTAGATGTGTATAGGCTCCGGTAACCGCTTAACATCAGATGGGCCGTAAGATCCTCCACCACGTGACCTAATCAATAAAAAAAGGCAATTAACTATTAGTGATACTAATTACAATACTGATACTAATTGAACTGATAATAATTACAATAAATGTAAACAAATAAAAAAATTGCGCATTATCATAACGTGTAATTTGCGTAGAGGTGTTATTATTATTTATTATGTTTCATAAATAAGGGCATCTGTGTTAAATATCGATTAATACTTTAATAACATGTAATTAGTCTGTCCGGGGTGATCTCACCTTTATATCTATAAAACATTGACGTGAAAGCAAGCTATTTAATAATGCAGTAATATTATTAGATGCAGTGCTTAAATTGCGACTAAAACCTCTCAATAGTCAACTACGGTTTTCCCTTTATCCGTCATAGTAACAATGACCACACCTCATTTTCCTGCATAATTCTTTCCATAGCTATTATTTTTAATCGGGGCAGTAGAACATGGAACTCGCACAGATTAATGGTTAGTATCTATCACTGTCCCAAGAAATCAAGCGTTTAGCTTTAGCTGCAGCGACTATCCCGCACGCGGCGAATCAAGGAAGAAATTGGCTCACGAATGATTGCTGCGAAGCTACCAATTCGCGCATCCGCAAACGTCCCCGACGCACTGCAATGACGCGGCAGCCACATCAGCGCTCTGAAAGCGTTATTATATTGGATACGTAGGGTATTGTAGGATTTCTTGTTGTACTTAATCCATAGGCTGCACATGTAGAAATACTGGCAGTATGCTCTGAAAAGAGTAGTTTTCACTTCCGCAGTAAGCCGTGCGAACCCACGGACCAGTAATTTACTCCAGATTGAGAACACCCTGCGCTCCCTGTCCATGTCTACATCGTCTGCAAACGTCTCGGTAACCCAGTGATTCAGATACTATGCATCATGATAATTGCCTTATCGTTGCCGCCGCTGACTACTTCCCGAATCCTGATCACGCCGGAGCCAGTTACCGTCAACGCCCTAGACACGTCCTTACGGATCCATCAGATCCAATAACCTTTGCATTAGACGCATTCAGCTCTAACACTAGGAGCAGGCTTAGGGACCCCAGTAACCGTACTCGTCGAACTCGACAAAGAGTTCGACGAGCAACCCAACCCATGAATCAGCTCGCTGAGTTTCCTGCCGAATCTTCTCAGCGGGTCGCGATTCTGATCTAGTAGTAGATTCATTCGCGAAGCAGCTGCTCTTGAGTTGTTAGGTCTCCTTCGGAGGCGCTCGGGCAGCTGTTAGCAAATCCCATCCCTCCTGGCTGAGCCTCTGCTCGCCCACCTGTACTGGTGAAACTGGAAAGGCCTCCGGGCCTAACCTAACCCTCCAATCCTAAAAAAAATAGATTCACATACTTGAATTGCGATACTTGCTTAAGGACACTGCCGCTAAGTGTGACTGATGGAATAGTTTCCCTGATTTAAATACCACTAGCTCGCTTTTAACGACATTATATCTGAGCCCATGTTCTCTCGCACAACGCTCGCATATCGTAATCAGCTTTCTGAGAGCCCTGATCGATGGGCTCAGCAACACCATATCGTCTACATAACTGATGTTATTGACACACCATCAATGGAACAGCCGATACTGGCAATGCTGATTTCACGAATCAGGTGGTCAATGTATAAATTAAAAAGGCTTGGCGATGATAAGCCACCTTGACTTACCCCATAATGCAGCCTGCACATGTCCTATTGCGACCTCGACCACTTCATAAAATTGCTCTGATTACCATACCAGTATTTCAAGAGAGTGACAAACTCATGAGGTAAGTTTGCATCACTCGACAACTTATGCCACAACCTATCATACGCCACCAGATCAAACGCTTTAGTAAAGTCTAAAAAGTAGGCGTAGACAGAAGTGCCTCTGTCTGTGTAGTACTGGAAGGTATACTTGAGATATAGTATAGCCGTTTCAATCGAAAGTCCAGGTCGAAAGCCGAACTGGTCATCATGCAGCTAGCTCTAGGTGTCATCGCAACTGAATATCAATAATTCCATCCAATACCTTAGCGATGACTGTTGCGACTGTTAAAGGCCTGTAGTTACCTAAACTGGATTCATCCCCGGTTTTATTCTTAACTATCGGAACAACTACGGTCTTTATTATCGCTCTATTATCGAAACAACATGGCAAGCACTCTGGGTAAGTGAACACAACAATGCTCAATACTCAATGAGTCATAACCAGGCTATTTTCTTCGCTTGATGTCTCTCACCACCCGTGGAACCTATTTCGACGTAATTCGCGTAAGCCGAATATGACCGACACCAGCATTCGCTGTTGCCACTGGAGACAGCACTCTAAAATGCTCCCTAAATGTGTTGGCAATTTGACCGGAGTTGCTAATACCCTCAACACTCAATGGGACACTTGGCTTCAGATTCAACTTATTTTTTTCCTTCCAAAATTTTGAAAAGTCTTTTGCTGAATGCTGTGTTGCAATATCTGTTACGGTAAAAGTAGATATTGCGGCAAATGTACACATTTTCCGGAAAATGTGCACATTTGCCTCCTTGTTTG
Source organism: Bombyx mandarina (assembly GCF_003987935.1). Next base: position 688,370 of record NW_021011618.1, read on the forward strand.
GGTAATGTGCATTCAACTAACATTTACAATTTCAAAGAAGGGAAATGCGCATTGAATTCACAATGACCATGTCGTTTTGGTAAATGTGAGCATGGCATACAAAATACGAAATCGCAAGTGTTATTAATGTGGTGCGCATGCGCACCAACCTAACCTAACCTAACCTAACCTAACCTACAATATATTATATAATATGCAAAAGTATGTTTTGTTTGTCATTTACATTTTCTAATTAAAAATAATTTTCGTTATTAAAGCCTTTTGTATTATGTTTATTTAAATAAATATTTTTTTTAATGCAACAACATTATTAATTTATTTGTATTTACTGTAAGTTTTCTTAGAACATAAAGGTAAGAGTATAAATTTACCAAAACGCGAAGACAAGAGTACACATTTGCCGGAAAATGTACATATTATTATACATTATATTCAGTTCATATATTATTATACCTAACTCTTTGGCAAATGTGTACATTTCCCAAGAGTGTACATTTACCGTAACATATCCATCCTAAAGTGTCCAATCTTTTTTTAATATGCCGTTTCACATAGAGTTGTGATGTATAGTGAATTTCAAGATCAGCATCTCCAAGTACAGCATCTCCAAGTTGTGTAAACAGTCAGCTCAATTTTTTTAGGTATCAAAAAGACATATTGTATACCTACTAATCTTAATAATTTGATAATTGCTAAAGTGAATTTTGTTATTTTCCATTCTTATTCATAGAACAACGAAAAGACACTTTTTTTCAATGAAAAAATCGCTGGGGTTACAATTCTTGAATTCGAAAATTATAATGAAAGCACTTGCTGCACTTTTGAATTGTGCTGTACTTTATTTTAAGATAATTCTAATGAAATTGAATTTATTTCCATGTAATTAAAGCGTTTTACTTCCGTGTCGGCAAAAAATCTACGAATGATTTGAATCCGTCGTTTCAATGACTATGAACGAAATAAGAGATACTTGTTGATAAAATATTGAATAGAATTTGATAAAGTTTTTGAAACGCAGTTAATGATTTACACGATATTAACACATCTTAATTATTGCAGCACAAGACACGGTCACGATTGATAATACAAATTCTTAAGAGGTGAGGTTCAATACCCGTGATAACATAGCTATCGAGGCGTAGAGGAGTCTGAAGATAATGAAATACGTGATCTATTAGTGTATAGCATTTAATTGATTAAACATTAAAGTAGGAACATTTTTGACAAGCTTACTTGATAGAAAATATGCAAAATAGTAGTTTTTAATACTGACCTAACACTGTAATAATAAGATATACAAAATAAATAAATGCATATACTTATATCATAATCTTATAATCTATATTGTGCTAAAGAATATTAACAGGTCATACGTTAAGTACCATTGGAAGGAAAACCTATTATCCAAAGTATAACCAGTAAAAATAGCTTCACTTAAATCCAATTTAAGACTTAATTAAATATATTTATCAATAAAGTTTATTAAAACAACAATAATTGTCTGAATATGATTAAATAAAAACAAATGTAATTAAAAGCATTCACAGTAATTTCTGTGAAATCATCCGCCACCAAATATACTACTTTCATATTAATAATATTTCTTTCAATATAAATATTCATTTATTTTATCTTTTCAATAAATACCATCCCAGGTCATTCGGGTATATCGCTAAGCTTAATACCACCCGGGCGTCGGTACAAGCGTTCCTGTAGGGGCAGTTCTCCGACTAGAAATCGATCTAGAGCCTTAACAGCCATGCGAGAGTGCCCAGAACTCCTGAAAGCCGTGCTTGCGTCTCGGCCTGCGTACTCCAACATTATATCGCCACCGCCAGGATGCTGGAATTATAATTAACAAAATGATAACCTTTTTATGCGCGTTTTCCGTTACTCACTCGAAAATAGATTATCGTACAGCACGTTCTTGTAATGACCGGTTCAGATTCACGTGAGAGTCACGCGTATGTCCATTCACTCATCAAATTCAGAAATCCCGAAACTTTGCCAGTGTCGATACAAGACAGCTCGTGATTAGATATGAAAATTAATGCAATGAATACGCAAAAAATGTATGAAATCGTTGGAACTAAATCTAGGTTCTGTTAGAACTAAATCTGTTAGTTAGAATGTGTTTAAAATTCCTGTACAACATTCGATTATTTATCCACAGCACCACAATACTTTTGCTAATCCTAAATGTTTCCGTGCGTCATAACATTAAACCTAAAAGTATCAAGTAAAGTATGGAGCTCACCTCGTCTAAGAATGTCGATATATCATAGACACGATCATAAATAACTATCCAGCAATCATCGGGCGTGTCATGGTGGGCAACTTCTGCCAAAGTAATTGTGCGGTCCTTGGCTTCAGGTGAGCCTGGTACCACTTCAGTCCACTGTTTCTGCTCCGTGCTAACTGACCAAGGATTGACAAAGCGTAAGGCTGCCATAGTTAGCGCCATTAGATCCAAATCTGCGTCCTGATTTGGCGTGGGTGCTGACAAATTCACTTCGTTGGTAGTATGTACCGTCGTCATCTTTGTGTTCAACTTTAAATTAATATTCGAACTCCTTCGTCCTCAGTGATTTGTAGAGCTTGTTCGTTTCTTAACGCGGTCTCAGCACAATTGATCTATTGCAGACTTGTGGTTCTGTAAAAGTGTTATGAAACCAAGTTAAGTTTAGTTTGCGTTTCTAATCGTCTTAGGGGTGACGGGTAGAAGTACCCGATTCTGATCTTTATTTTAATTTTATAAACTCATCGAATTCTGCTCGCCTGTAAAAGTTTATTAATGTAGACTGTGATTTTACTTTCGTTGCTAATTAATTACTATTTAAGTTTTATAAAACATAAATGTTTGAAAACAATATCTACGGACAACCCTAATTAAAATCATTGGACCGTATATATGAACATATGATACTTAATCCGAGTATCGAATTCCATGTCCAACTTAGGTATACCACCGTCAAAGCAAGAAGGTGGTATATAAGACGTTCAGAAACTCAGAACTAGCATTAATGTTCAGACGCCACTCGAGTTATCTCTCGGATGTGACCCCCAAAAACAAAAGATAATTAACTCCTTTTATCGTTTCAAACTTGCAAATAATAATACGATCGCAGCACTTATCTTCTTCGATTGACGTAAACCGAAAAATTCATGATAGTTCAGCTGATCTGCGAATGACCCCTGTATAAACTGAGGAAGCAAAATGAGTGGAGTCCCATAAGTATATCCTTTTTTTCAATACTACTCTTAATAATACGGATCAATAGATTTGTTTGCTTCTTTTGAAGAATAATTAGTCAATAAAAGACCAATAATACACGTCTTATCTAGAGCATAAAAGCGGCAAAACAAATAGTATTTACCTTTTAATCAATGCACTCGATCTGAAGGTTTCGTGTTATCTTTGTTGATGTTCGAATCTCGGGGAATGACTGTCACACCAATTGTCACTATGCCACAGTTGTTCGTATTTTAGCTTATTCTTCGCAATGTTTAGATGATGCATGAGAGCGTATACCATTGCCACGAATTAATATTGTCTTGTCATCTAGAACCCGCGACTTGTGAATGAGGTGTCCGGTGTTGTGCGAGTGCTTTTATAGCGTGCGATCGAATCCGCTGGCACGCGCCTTTGTCTGATGTAACCGCTTGCTTATCTTGCTTGGCACACGATCACCCGCACACGACTATATTTCAATAATAAACGAGTGAAGCCCTGAAAACTTCTTAAAACTAGTCATTAGTCTATACATTATATGGTATATACAATTAGTCGTTATAATTTAAAGTTGAATTGTTTAAAATTTGTTTTGCTTTGCTTTGACCCTGTAATTTACTATTCATCATCATTCATCATTATCCTGCCCTTCTCCCAGTCACCTGGGGTCGGCGCAACATGTTTTCTCCTTCCATACTCTTCTATCATATACCATTTCTTCGCTCACTCTCCACCTACCCATATCGTCTTTCACACAATCCATCCATTTCTTCTTAGGTCTACCTCTTCCTCTAAATCCTTCCACATTCATAGTTAACACTCTCTTTACAACCTCATTTTCATTCCGTCTCATCACATGTCCATACCATCCCAAACATGCACTCCTCAGCTTCTCTGTCACAGGTGCCACTTTCAGACTTCCTCTAACATATTCATTCCGTATTCTATCCATTCTCGTTACTCCACACATCCATCGCAACATTCGCATCTCTGCTGCATGCAATCGCCTTTCATTATTTGTAATTTACTATCGTCAGTTTGTTTATATTTTCTATTTTCCTTGCGCTCGCGTGCCATCGAAGCTTCGATTGAGTTTCCACGTAAGAACTGAGCTCATTTGTGTATTACAGTAAAATAAAGTACCTAATTGGTATTTTTCTAAAAAATCACATATATTTAAAAAAAACGAATGTTCGACAAAATTAATTAAAAGGCAAAGGAAGATCGTTCAGTCAATGCTCTCCGTAGACGGAATTTTAAATAATCTGATTTTTGAGCAATGCCCAATTCCAAACAAATTTTAATAGCCCGTAAAATATACAACATTTAAATTTAAAGAAACAACATTGAAGGCAAGTTTTGCCCATTTGCCCTTCGGCGGCGATATTGAAACAATAAAAAAATATATTGTCGAATTTGAAATAAGATAATTACAACTAATTTCTTAGATGCGTACATGAGTGGCAATTTTTAGCATTATTGCATCATTTTTTACGTTTTTACATTTTACAACAGGAAAAACATGACAAGCTCCAATTCAGCGGGCTGTCGATCATAGATGATCTTCAATCTATAAAAAAATCCAAATAGGGGAGTATTCATTTTCATCACCTTTCATATAGGTTTCACATAAAAAACAATATTTTTAACTTTTCTATTCGAAAAAAAAACACGATCGATTAAAATTATTAGCGTTTATTTCATATGAACCCTAAAAAAAAAAAATATTTCACCCTTTCTTAATTGACATTAAGCAATTACTAAAAAGTCAATTTTGAGTTTCAGAAGATACACGATCATTTTCTTAAAAAAGTCACATAAGTTTTTACCAAGAATACAATATTATCAGAGTAGTAACTAGTGACAATTATTGCTTCTCTAAGCCGGTTCGTCTGAAATAAGCATCGGAAACATGTTCTAATGGATGTCGTACGACGCGGACGCAAAGTTCGTTAACCGGCCTACGTACTGAATCAAGAATTTGATATCACATATTTTATCATCATTTCCTGACATTTAAAGGCCTTAAAATTGATCATAATAATATGACCAATGATATGTGAAATTTTAGTATAATCTCTAAAATGTTTGTGCGTACTGAACTTTAATACTTAAACCATTAACTATAAGGTACCCGTGCTTTGAAATTTGCATGATACGTCGGTCTGGCATGTCGAATTCTTATGTGAAATCTGCACATCATAAAAAATATATATTTTTAAACTAGCTGACCTGGCAGACTTCGTAGTGCCTCAATCGATAAATAAAAGACCTAAACTTTTGTATAAAATAAAATTAAAACAAACAAAGGGAATCCGTCCGACGGGGGACACACCAAAGGGAACACAAAATTGTTATTTTTATTTAATTCTGAGCATTTTCATATCTTTTTTCTACCTTTTAAACCTTCTCTGAACTTCCACAAATAATTCAAGACGAAAATTAGCCAAATCGGTCCAACCGTTTTCGAGTTTTAGCGAGACTAACGAACAGCAATTCATTTTTATATATTATAGAAGATACTTAGTCGTAATTTTAGTCAAAATTACACTTTCCCTCCATTTTCGCTGGTAACCTAAGGGGCTGTTCCAACTTTACGCGGACGGGTAGGTGAGTTCACGGGCTCTACCTGAGAAAAGCTAACACCGACCTTAACAACGGTGAAGCTTCGGAGAATCTACAACCGGCGAAACTGCGGCGAGAAACTCAGTGGGCAAAATTACATGAAATGTATTTGAATTAATTATTTAGACTTTTACTCACTGAGTTTCTCGCCGGATCTTCTCAGTGATAGATTCTGCTTTTAGTTACTGAAATTACTTGACTAAATTAGAATTAATTATTGCACGACGAAGTAAATGCCAAGCAAGGGGTCTAATATTATATCTAATTTATGGATCTCTTTATTTATGGATTTAAGAACTTGATAAGCAGACACAGAGTTGAAAAAAGTAAAAAACTTTCTATTTTTTTAATCTCATGTCATTTTACGCACAATGAAAACATCCGTCGTTAGGGTGAACGTTCAAGGTTAAAATAATATAGAATAGATATAATAAATGTAACAATATTTATTTGTCGATAAACTCGCTGACTATGACACTCTTGTTCGTTGTTCACCACTTTTTGTTAGTGGAGTTCAATAAAGACATTTCTATTTAATTCTTTGCGATTCTAACTATAAGCTACATGTACCCGAAACTATTCCATATCTGAAATCTGTTATCATCAATCAATCAATAAATAAAAATCAAATCTCAAAGATCTAGTTCAAGCTTTTCTCCGAAAGTTTGTTTTAAATTTAATTGGCTATTTTTAACTAACTATCCAATTGAACAATTAAAATAAACACACGTCCTGAATTAAAATTCTATTCCTTTGATTTAAATACGAAAAAAAATAGGGAAGGCAACAATTTTATGACTTTAGAAAATTTATTATTTACAGCTCAATAATTCTTAACGTTAATCAAAATCTCGTTAAGAAACTTTCATAGATATAGTTTATGGTATGATTATCAAATCCAATAAATTAATGTACACCCGAATCACACACGACCTGTATTACTTTTTTCATTTTAGGAGTTTACTGCAAAGTATATGTCCTATATGTAATTATTAGTTACATACTTGGAAAACTTTACATTAATTGGTTAGAAAGTCATGACGTAAAGTTTTTTTTGTGGTGTTTGTCATTGAAAGACGTATAGTAAAATGATGCTTTAAAATATATGCTAATAGATAAGCAGTTCCATAATTTATTTATTACGTCGTGATTGTTGTTTCTTGTTATCATAGTTGTGTAGTTATACAAATATACGTTTGCGGCTTTATAGCCACAAATTCATTTTGTAGTAATATGTTGAAATATATTTTAGAGGTAAATAAATTAAAATTATACAGCGGTTTCACTTAAAATAGATTTTTAAGTAAAACATGAAAAGATTTTTCTTCGTTGAAAGCTAAAAGTTGAAGAAAAAGTCGTGGTGGCCTAAAGAATAAAACGCCCGGTGCATTCGTCTCTTGCGATGCACCGGTGTTCGAATCTCGCAGGCGGGTACCAATTTTTCTAATGAAATACGCACTTAACAAATGTTCACGATTGAGTTACACGGTGAAGGAATATAATAATATAGGCATCGTGTAATAAAAATCAAACCCGCAAAATCATAATTTGCGTAATTACTGTTGATAGGACCTCTTATGAGTCCGCGCGGGTAGGTACCATCACCCTGCCTATTTCTGCCGTGAAGCAGTAATGCGTTTCGGTTTGAAGAGCGGGGCAGCCGTTGTAACTATACTAAGACCTTAGAACTCATATCTCAAGGTGTGTGGCGCATTTACGTTGTAGATGTCTATGTGCTCTGGTAACCACTTAACACCAGGTGGGCTGTGAGCTCGTCCACACATCCATGCAATAAAAAAAATATGCTAATGATAAAACGATCAATTTAATTTGAACAATAGTTTTATTTTAATTTTTTAGATACATTTAACTATTGTTTATTTTACTAGTAAAATATACCAGTAAAATAAATTAAATGAAAGTTAATTAAAAAAAACTAAAATAAATTAGTTAGTTAGGAGTTACTCGGTAAAATAAAATAAATTACTCTAAAATGTAACTATACTTAAATAAATAGATAGATAATATGTTAGAGGAGAAGATGAAATATGCATCAGCATTATTATTGTTGTTATTGTAAATATTTCGTCAAAATTATTATTACTAATACGTAAGCGAAACGCTGTTGACGTCATGCCCTTTAAGTTGTTTGGCCCCGATAATAATTATTTTTTACAATTTCTGGAAATTCTTAGGTTTTGTTTTTCATTATAATGACGTGCTTGTGCATTACTCATTAGTAAAATGATAATAAAATAAATATAAATAAATAATAACATAAATTTTCATGTAATTCAATAGATGTGTTTTATTATTATATTTTTTCACACTTTTTATATTGGTTAAACTTTTTTCTTAAAACTTTTCACAAACCATTTTTTATCTAGGTATGTATGTATGTTCACCGATTTCTCGAGAATGCTTGAACCGATTCTGATAAATCTCTTTTCCGTTTTTTGTTCGAATGGGTAGACTTCCCGAATTGTCCTGTAATCATCAAGACCTGATGATGGGATCTTGGAGAAATCCATAATTTTCAATGCCTATCTTGAAGTGATTTGGGTGTTTCTTGTTGCCTTGTACATCAATATTACGCGCTTGATAATTATTTTGCTGCGATGCTATTTTAAAACTGCGATATCTTCTCATACTCATTAAAATAATCATAGCGAGATACTCATTAAAATCAAGAGTGGGTAATTTAAAAAAAAAATTAAATATTTGTATAGAATATCGTATTTATTTGGATAGGGATTAATATCATCCTCATAAAAACACCTTCAGAAATAATGCTTTATTATAGAACAAATTTGGTTTTTTTTTAGATCTTTTAAAGGAGAACAATTCGGTCTTACATTATTTTAGCGAAACTTTAACCGTGGCCGCAGCTCACGCAGCGGAAGCTCTCAAAAAGGAAAAAAAAACTTGATTTTGAAACATTCTTTATTGGTGCTCCTTTTGTATTGGTCTCAACGTGATGTTTTTCAAATCGGACCATTAGTTCCTGAAATTAGCGCGTTCAAACAAACAAACTCTTCTGCTTTATAATATTAACTAGTGGCCCGCTCTGGCTACGCCCGGGTCTTTAACAAAAATTTTGACAACGTTGTTTTATTTTTTTAAATAAAAGAACACTTATTGCGGCATAACTATAATAGTTAGACATATGCTGTCACGACACTTTTTGTAAATAATACAAAGTTGTAGTACATTATTTTATTCTATCATCAATATTTTTCGCAGGGCACGCGATGTAAAGAATATTTTAGGTAATTTTTTTACACCTTGGGTTACATTATTGGAGTTTTAGTAAGGATCCCTAATTTTTTCAAAAAAGATTATTGCCTATGTTACTCGGGAATAGTGTAGCTTCCAAACAGTGAAATAATTTTTCAAATCGGTTCAGTAGTTTCGGGGTCTATTCAATACAAACAAACAAACAAATCTTTCCTCTTTATAATATTAGTATAGAAGTATAGATAAAAATATAAGTATAGTTTCACAGCATTTTAGTTCTTTTTATCTTCCATTTTAACATCTTGATAATATTCTGGAGACGGCAAAACACAATTTATGTTCACAATATCAGGATGAAGTTCGAAATTCAAATGTAAATTTCTTAAAATTTTTTCACTCGGAATTCATGGGTAGACCGTGTATGAGAATAGGTATATAATTTTTTTGTTTTTGAGTACTTTGGGGATTTTTTTTGTTAACTCTCACACTGCTGTCACCTATGTACATTTATATAATTTTCAAGGAGCACAGCACGCAAATTATTTCCATACAACGAAATGACATGAAATCAAACTATGATGAGGTTCAATTATAATAATTATATTAGTTCTTTATAGATAGCATCCAATCTTCGGTACCATTAACTTGTTTTAATTGGTATTAATTCATTAGATACGCATTAATTTATCGTTAAAACTTTTGGAATATCAATGACTTAATGAAAATAGTTCAAGATCGTTACAGTCGTACCAGAATGGTCATGGTTCATTTACGTTTCGGTATCATTTTAATGTATATCTAAATTAGTTTATAATAATAATAAAAGTTATTTTTTTAATTTGCTTAACGACTTATTTAAATCTATACACATAAATAAAATTGGAGTGTCCGTTTGTAATATTTACTACATGCATATGAATATACCTAGTCTTGCCATAAGTACTGAGACAAAGGAAAAAAAAATTCTATTGCAAATAACATTTATTACTTTTACAGTGTGTTAGTTTAGTCATCATCATCATGCTTTCCTATTACCCTCTGCTGGGGTGTAGGGCTCGAATCAAATTTTTCCATTTGTATCGGTCTTGGGCAGTCTGTTCTAGCTCCTCCCACGTCATGCCCAAGACCCCTAGCTCCTGCTCCACCGAGCGACGCCAAGTTGTTCTGGGGCGGCCTCTCTTCCTTTTACCAGACACCTTCCAGGTCAGTGCTCTCTTTGATAGGTGTGTATCGGGCTTTCTCAGAGTGTGACCAATCCAATGCCACTTCCGCGTAAGGATCTCCTTCTCCATTGGTATCTGCTTAGTGATCCTCCACAGCTCTTTGTTAGTGATCTTCTCAGGCCAAAAGATTTTCAAAATCTGACGCAGGCACTTATTCACAAACACTTGAAGTTTTTTGATCAAGTCCTTGCGAACAAACCAAGTTTCTCTCCCGTACAGCAATACAGACTTTACATTTGAGTTGAAGATCCTCACCTTTGTTCGTCTTGTTAAGGTTGAGAAACTCCACACTGGCCTAAGTTGACTAAACGCGGCTCTGGCTTTATTTATACGAGCCGCAATGTCTGCCTCGGTGCCTCCCCTATCGTCCACAATGCTGCCCAGGTAACAGAAGCTTCCCACCTGCTCGATGTGCCTCCTTTTGATCGACATAGGAGCCGAATCGGTGGTGTTTATGCGCATTTCTTTTGTTTTTGAGAAATTAATACGCAGCCCTACTTTTTCAGCTTCATCTACTAGATCATCTGCTTTGTTTTGTAGCTGCTGCCGATTGGTTGCTAGGAGGCAAATGTCATCAGCAAAGTCGATGTCCTCAAGGTCTTCATCCGCGGTCCAAGGCAGTCCTTGTCGGCATTACAGGTGACTCTGCGCATCACATCATCAAGCACCATTATAAACAGCAGGGGAGACAGCAAGCAACCTTGCTTGACGCCTGCGGTGACCACGATATTATCCGTGAGTTTTCCCCTGTGGAGCACTCTACACGAAGATCCATAGTAAAGCGCTTTTATGACATTTATGAGCTTGTCGGGCACGCCTTGTTAGTTTAGTACATAAATATAAAACAATTTAAAGTATAAAAAGCTTATTCGAAGTGGTCTCCATTGGCTGCAATACAGTCCTTTAAACGTTGAGGCCAGTTATCAATAGAAGCACGTACTCTTTCCATGGGAAAATTTGTCACTGCCAATCGTACCGATTGTTTTAGGGACTCCAAATTATCATGGCGTTTAGAGCAAGCCATACTCTCTAAAACTGACCATAAATCATAATCCAGCGGATTAAGATCGGGACTAGACAACGGCCAGTCTTCAGCTCTGATGAAGTCCGAAACGTTCGTTTCCAACCAAAACTGCGTAGACCGAGCTTTATGACCTGGCGCCGAGTCTTGCTGGAAGGACCATTATTGAACATGATGTTGTTAAGGGGCTTCACTACTTTCTCGAGAATGGTATCTTGATACACTTGTGCCGATGTTTTGATACCTTTTTCACAAAAGTATGTCTCAGTCACTCCTTCATAGCTAATACCCCACCAAACCATCACTGAAGTCGGATAGTGTCCACGTTGCTCTCTGTCGACTGATTGGGAAGCTTCCTTAGAGCTTTGAGCATAAATACGGTCATTTTGTTTGTTAAAATGTTGCTCATTTGTAAAAAAATTCTCAGCCGTAAACAAAATTTTCTATGAACTCCCTTTGCGTACCGCTTCAGTAGTTGTTTCGATTTTACCACCCTATTCTCTTTTAAATTATCAGTTAAGAAATGACCAGTACGTCTCTTATAGGCTGCAAGTCCTAAGTCATCTTTTAAAATACGCGACATGGTTCTAGGGGCTATCTTCATCTCCCGAAATAAAATCTTTTGATTTCGGACAGGATTTTTTGGAATTCTTTCCCTTACTGCTCTGACCACCTTTTTCGTACGAACACTACGTGGACGGCCAGATCTGTTTTCTGTCACAAGCAGAGGAGGTCTCATTGCACCTATTAATAGCCCGGTACACAAACGTTTTACTAATACCAAGCGTATGGAGAGTTTAAAAAATTGCATTTGGCTCCATACCTACTTTGTGTAATGCAATCACAGCGATTCAGTTCTCTTTATCACCCCACTCCATTTTAATATCGCAAAATATTGTACAATGTATTGGCGCCAAAATGAGAAAACTCAATGAGCAATCATATAAAAATGACAGATTCCTAATTCAAATGTAATATTTTGTTTATTTTTAATTGTAACAGTATTTATGGCCAGACTAAGAATATATACGAGACTTTCACTGATAGGTAGCTGATGATGTAAGGAGTAACTTAGTGTACCTTTTTAGACTAGCTTTGCCCCGCGGTGTTACCCGCAGTATGACAATGACCGCGGGTAACATCGCCTGATCAAGCTAGTCGAAAATAAATGTGTTTCACAATATGGTGAGAGCGATACAATTACAGACAAACCTGGGTAAGTGAGAGCTGGATAAGTGAGAAAACTCTATAAGTGAGAGTAATAGCCAGGAGCCGTCATTTTAAGCTCCCAAAACCTTTATTAGCGAGAAACAGAAACCTTTGTAAGAGAGAGTCGTTTTTCCCTCATGGACCTCCGTAAGTGAGACTGCTACTTATATATACCGACATATAAGCGACAGTCGAGCTTTATTTATTTATATTATTTAGGAGGAACAAATGACAAAACAAATTACAAATTTTACATCTGCTATTTTATGACTCATTCTTAATTTTCGTGGAACTTCCTACTATTGTTTTTGTATTGTTTTCTCGTCAATATTGAACCTATTCTAATTCGTGGAATTAAATAACGTTGCTATTTTATCGCATTATTTTCGAAAAGACACGTGTGCCTGTGTACCGTCCTGTTTGTCGGACTTACTCAGTTTATCGTTAATCAATTGCGAAAGAAAGTTCTGTTCTGCATCATGTCAAAACGGAAAATTAAAGTACTGTCATTAAGTGATAAACTTAACATAGTGAATGCGTTTGAATCCGGAAAATCGCGAAATGAAATTCAGAGGGTGCATTAGCGAGAAACTCGGGTTAGTGAGAAACCTCTATAAGCGAGTATGAGATTGTGCACCCTTGAACTCTCGCTTATCCAGGTTTGACTGTACAATACCCTTTATTTGTTCGTTTAAAGTTTGTGTTTGGTATCAATTTCTTTAAATATGATAATCGAATCACATCAATGTATTTAAAGATATCTAAAACTATGTAAAAACAAAACAGTTCAGGGTTTTTTTTATCCTTTGTTTGTCAACCAATTTTCCTATCAGTCATCTAGCACAGTCTAAAGCTTAGACTAACTCTAGACTGTTTAGACTCTAAGCTAATCCCTGAAATGATATCTGTTTAAAAGTAATATCAACATTCACACGCCACTTTAATACCCAAAAACATTAAATTGTGAATAGTGGAGTTTTATTATGTACAGTTATTTTTATTTAAATATCTTAATGAAAGCGCGGAAACGTCAAATCGAATGATTTTAAAACATGCTGGCTATAATAAATAATAAATACTCTTCGTTAAATTGAACAAGAAAATCGAGTGTTAGCTCAAATGGCGTTAATTAACATTTCCATTATTTTAATCAACTTCAAAAACGTAGTACCGAATCATATTCGGTCACATTTTTTATTTTGTAGGTATGTTTCCCACAGAGCTCTGTCATTTATAAACCGATTTGCAAAATTATTATTTTTGTTCAAAAAGATTTAAACATATTTTATTTATTTATTACATTGATGAGTGGACGAGCTCACAGCTCACCTGGTGTTAAGTGGTTGCCGGAGCCCATAGACATCTACAACGTAAATGCCGCCACCCACCTGGAGATATGAGTTCTAAGGTCTCAGTATAGTTACAACAGCTTCCGCTTTCAAACACATTACTGCTTCACGGCAGAAATACGTAGTATGGGTGGTGGTGCCTACCCGTGCGGACTCACAAGAGGTCCTATTACCAGTAATACCAGTAGTACCATTTACGTATACTTTCACATTGCTTTTGCATAGCTTAGTTTTTAAATAACAATAACTTGAATATAATATTTCTTATATTAAAATTTGGGCTACAATTATATTTATTATAAATTGTACTTTCTTAATTCTGGACCAATACTTGCATTTGCTATACAGTATTTTGTTAGGCCAGAGAAATTTAAAGTTATTTTAACTTAAATAGTCTGTGCGGTTATAAATCAGAAAATACAGGTGAATGAGCGCCTTTTGTTCGACGTAGTTTTGAATTTAGTGTCCTCAGAGACTTAAGGGTTTTGAATGAATCCTCCTTGAAGGCGAACGGAATAAATAAAAAGTTTTATTAAAAACGTAATTATTAAATTCGAACTGTAATATTCTTATTTCCGTTTCTATGCGTGCAGCACGGAATTCTAATGAATAATAAAAATTCTAAATTATAAGCAAACTTTTCACGATTTTGTCAACCACATAATATTTCATAGTTTTATTTATTATTTTTTACCTCAGAACAGGAACAAACCTGCGTAGCGGTTTGGGTAATTTTCAGATATTAAGATTTCTTTATGCTCAATTAAAAAGGTGTTTCATAATTTTATATTACGATGGTACTAAATTCACGGAAAGCTACTCAAGGAAAAATATATGTCAATTATTATAACCGTCGTGTTACATTACCCAAACTTAAGATATAATTTGATGAATCATGTTTTTACTACGCATCAATTTTGTTCATACTGAAAGGTTTTTTTTTTAATATAAAAATAAATATTTAGGTAGGTAACTCTATTAATGAGCTATACAAACTTTTGTTACAGTCGGGGTTTTTTTTGCCGAAGATCTTAGACATTTAAACATAATTACGAATGTGAAACATCAACGTAATATAAGTCAGATTATAATCATTAAATACTTGTAATGAAACATACAAGAGATATTCGAAATTCCTCTTAAATGGACCATGTTATTCCGAAACTTGAATCCGGTATGCTCTGGATTTAATTGGGGTGAACACAATATTATCAATGTACCCTTAGGGTCAAATGTCAGAATTATTCCACAATTGTTTAAATAAACATTCAATAAGTAGATAAATTGGAATGAAAAAAAATGCAGTATTCACTTCTAATTTACCTTATAAGAATTTCTCATAAGTGTCCACGATCTCACCAAATGTTATGATTTTCACAAATAGCGAGACTATTACGTAATATATAGTCGTATTCACTCCCTCATATATACATATATCTAGTACTAGCTACGAATAAATAATCAGTCGTTTTGTGTAATATGAGTTCCATGTCAGGACAGCATTGTTATTACCACGACTGCAGCACATGGTTGCGGTTACGGCGATATTGTTCGGTATCGTAAGGGTTTCGATTAAGGTACAAACAGTGGCATTGACGTATACACGGTACAAAAATTATATTTCATAACATTAACCCGCTGAGTTTGTCGCCAGAACTTTTCAGTGGGTCACGATTTCGATCCGGTGGTAGATGCAGCGAAATACTGCTCTTGCTGGGGCTAGTCTTAGCAAAATCTCTCCCCGTAACTCCCTCAACTAGCCCTCGATGCTGTTGGCAATAACACAAGCCTAAGAAAATCAATGGTTTTGTATCATAGCCGTTATTTGTTGCTTTAATAATGAGCGACGAGAACTTCTAGTTTGGATTCGACTTCACATTGCCACTATTTTTTGTCCAGTTACAATATTTATCTCTTCAGATATTTTATGGTTATTTGTTTTCAATACATCCTTCCTAATTCTTTAAATGAACCCAAACTTGTAAATGTCGGGTTTTATTAATAGGTAAAGCTATGCTGAACTTTGTTTAGCGGTAATATTTGGATCTCCCAAAATCTCTCAAAATCAAAAAAGCGAAGTCGTCGTGGCCTAAAGGATAAGACGTCCGGTGCATTCGTGTTGAAGCGATGCACCGGTGTTCGAATCCCGCAGGGGGAAATACGTACTCAACAAATATTCACGATTGACTTCCACGGTGAAGGAATAACATCGTGTAATAAAAACCAAACCCGCAAAATTATAATTTGCGTAATCACTGGTGGTAGGACCTCTTGTGAGTCCGCACGGGTAGGTACCACCACCCCGCCTATTTCCGCCGTGAAGCAGTAATGCGTTTCGGTTCGAAGGGTGGGGTAGCCGTTGTAACTATACTGAGACCTTAGAANGGTGAAGGAATAACATCGTGTAATAAAAACCAAACCCGCAAAATTATAATTTGCGTAATCACTGGTGGTAGGACCTCTTGTGAGTCCGCACGGGTAGGTACCACCACCCCGCCTATTTCCGCCGTGAAGCAGTAATGCGTTTCGGTTCGAAGGGTGGGGTAGCCGTTGTAACTATACTGAGACCTTAGAACTTATATCTTGAGGTGGGTGGCGCATTTACGTTGTAGATGTCTATGGGCTCCAGTAACCACTTAACACCAGGTGGGCTGTGAGCTCGTCCATCCATCTAAGCAATAAAAAAAAATAAAAAAAATCTTTTCAATTTTGAATCTCCACGTGAAATGATTAATTCGTTCTTGAGTGTATAATCAACGTTTAGTCAAGTGAGTTATTTAAACTCGATAAAATCTTCATTAAATTCGCAATCCAGTAACCGCGTGTTAATTAATTAAATAATTAAACTTACTAATTTCGTCACACCGTTCAATATTTATATATTTTTGCATGTTTTATCTAATTAGTATTATAATTTAAATAAATTGAAATATGCATAAGTAAAAGATAATAAACCGACACCATCGTAAGAATTCAAAGATCTATGAATCTGATCTATGAATTCAAGACCAGAAGTCTATGTGAAAAATATCATCGTACCAGAGGTTGGGTAGTATCATAGAAATGACATATAATACAGACTCCAGTCCACATTTGATAGAATAGGCAATGGAGAGAGGATTTTTGTTTAATTATGTTTTAAATCATAAATACTGTACAAGGTCTGTCGAAGACATTTTTCAACTTTGATGTTATTTATTTTTTCACCTTTTTTCATCACAGAATATAGATAGTAGTTTCATAGTAATTATAGAACTATTCAATCAATGAATTCGATTGCTCGTGGCCTATTTATGATCAATGATCTTGATAATTCGATTCGAAACTTGATTATTACTCCAGACTTGTGTAAAATACTGTCTGGCCATAAATACTGTTACAATTAAAAATAAACAAAATATTACATTTGAATTTGGAATCTGTCATTTTTATATGATTGCTCATTGAGTTTTCTCATTTTGGCGCCAATACATTGTACAATATTTTGCGATATTAAAATGGAGTGGGGTGATAAAGAGAACCGAATCGCTGTGATTGCATTACACAAAGTAGGTATGGAGCCAAATGCAATTTTTAAAACTCTCCATACGCTTGGTATTAGTAAAATGTTTGTGTACCGGGCTATTAATAGGTGCAATGAGACCTCCTCTGTTTGTGACAGAAAAAGATCTGGCCGTCCACGTAGTGTTCGTACGAAAAAGGTGGTCAAAGCAGTAAGGGAAAGAATTCGAAGAAATCCTGTCCGAAAGCAAAAGATTTTATCTCGGGAGATGAAGATAGCACCTAGAACCATGTCGCGTATTTTAAAAGATGACTTAGGACTTGCAGCCTATAAGAGACGTACTGGTCATTTCTTAACTGATAATTTAAAAGAGAATAGGGTGGTAAAATCGAAACAACTACTGAAGCGGTACGCAAAGGGAAGTCATAGAAAATTTTTGTTTACGGATGAGAAAATTTTTACAATTGAGCAACATTTTAGCAAACAAAATGACCGTATTTATGCTCAAAGCTCTAAGGAAGCCCCAATTAGTCGACAGAGTGCAACGTGGGCACTATCTGACTTCAGTGATGATTTGGTGGGGTATTAGTTATGAAGTAGTGACTGAACCATACTTTTGTGAAAAAGGTATCAAAACATCGGCACAAGTGTATCAAGATACCATTCTTGAGAAGGTAGTGAAGCCCATTAACAACACCATGTTCAATAATCAAGAATGGTCCTTCCAGCAAGACTCGGCGCCAGGTCATAAAGCTCGGTCTACGCAGTCTTGGTTGGAAACGAATGTTTCGGACTTCATCAGAGCTGAAGACTGGCCGTCGTCTAGTCCCGATCTTAATCCGCTGGATTATGATTTATGGTCAGTTTTAGAGAGTACGGCTTGCTCTTAACGCCATGATAATTTGGAGTCCCTAAAACAATCCGTACGATTGGCAGTGAATAATTTTCCCATGGAAAGAGTGCGTGCTTCTATTGATAACTGGCCTCAACGTTTAAAGGACTGTATTGCAGCCAATGGAGACCACTTCGAATAAGCTTTTTATACTTTAAATTGTTTTACATTAATGTTTTAAAATAACACACCGTGAAAGTAATAAATGTTATTTGCAACAGATTTTTTATTAATTTTTTATTATAACAGTATTTATGGCCAGACTAAGTAGTTTTAGTGTACTACTCGTATAATTATATCAGGAGTCCTTGTTTCACTGTAATGCTTAGAAACCTCATCGAAGTCATCGTACCTAAATGATAAAGTCCCTGCTGTACTTGTAACAAGCGATGCGAATAAACATGTGTTTACATCACGTCGGTAGGCGCCAATTTTTCTAATGAAATACGTACCTACCTATTTCCAACTCGCGAATTACTTCCACGAGGAAGAAACAATATCGTGTACCTAATAAAAATCTGACCCGCAATAAATTAAATTTGAGTATAAGCTGTACATTTGAGACACATACCACAAGTTTCAAGGTTGACGCTAGCACTCATGTTCTGATATTTATGGGCTCCGATAGCTACTTAATACCAGGTGAACCCGTTTACCCTTCTATGCAATTACAAAAAAAGTAAACATACATTTACTTATTTAAGAATTTCTATCAAATAAAGTGTATAGTTAGTAACACTATGAATTCTTAACTTTATCAAGATATTTACCGTTATTTTAGTATGCTACTTCTTGGTGAGTTAATTTTTTTTTTGTAAGCTTCAATTTGATGTCTCTATTAATTTGCCTGAAACTCCCTGTCTTCCACTCGGATAGAAATAAGCTGATAAGAACCAAGAGCATCCATTGGAATGACGGAGGGGTTAAATACGAGGGAAAGTACTTTTATTTAATAAAAGAGGTATTCTTCATTTTGTAGTTTTGAATGGTGCGTAATAAACTATTCGTGCCCCGTCCGGCCTCATCAGGGTCTGAAGACCCACCGCTCCAATGGTGGTTATCTTTATTTTCCTAGGATTACTAGGATTACTACCCTTCGTCACGTAAAGAAGAAAAAAAATGTCTGATTCTGTCTCATAAATAAAATCCTAGACGTTTGATTGATAACGTTTAATACTCCCCAGGTTTTATTTGAATCTTTTAGTTCATAAATACTAGTAAACTTAATTTTGTATAGTGTATTTACCATTTATTTCACGCATGTATTAAATAATAAAAGTAGCCATTAGTAATTATCACTGGTCCGTAATTATAAAAAAACTAGATATTTGATTATTGATCTTGTAGACATTGATAATATCTACATATGTTTTGAGTCAAAGTTGAGTGTGGAACGATTATTAATTAGCTTGTGTGTTAATTACAGATATATGGTTAATGCATTAAAACTACATCCGTAATGTAAATAAAGTCTTCCAAAGCTAAATCCGGTTGGAAAAATCAATAACGAATCTTTCGAGATTGTGAAATTATTATTTGACTTTAAACGGATTAAGCTCGATGAATGTTAAGCCGGTTTTTCTAGTTTCGTATTACTGACTAATTGATTTACATTTTTTTAATGCAACAAAAAAGCTTATGTTACTTTCTTTTGAAAAGACTGTCAATCAGACGGTCAATTTGCTTGGATTATTCGGCGTAGGCCAAGAGAGTTGAATTCGGCTTTTAAAAGTTGTTGATTTTATATACATATACAATTTGGTTAATAGTTGTGGCCGCGTTCCTTCCCACGGCTCAAGGGTTCACGCTAAAATTTTTACCATTTTACCGTTACATTTCTACATTTCGTCTTCTCGCATTAAAACTGTATAATCTCAAAACATACTAATTTTATAGTAAAGTGTTTGAAAGGTTTAACATGTGATATTTTTTATATTAATCATCTTTGCACCATTTATTTTTTATTTTTTAACAGTAACATTATCTATCTTTTAAAGTAAGATAAAATTATGTATTAATTTTGTTAATGGTATTCTAAATATAGGTATATAAATACTACCTTATACTACTAAATACTACTATAAAAATAAACTACGTTCTTGTGACAGTATTTATGAGAAAAATACTGGTGATACCAAATGGTTTTAATTCAATTTCGAATATTTTTTAAATTTGTACACTTTTAATGCGAAAAGACGAATTGGGCCCTAAATAATTTTGAATAATATTAGCGTTTATTGTTTTATAGAAAAATTCTGTACCTGTTGATTAAGCTGCTTTGTTTCGTTTCATCTACCTATTCGCTGGTAGCCTAAGGGGCTATTCCAGAGTCATGCGGACGGGCAGGTGAGAATATGAGATAATTGACCAACACCAGTCCTAGTAAGACCAGAAATCTACCACTGGATTGGAATCGCGACCCCTTGAGAAACTCAGTGGGCTGGTTTACTTCACTCTTCGTCGTAATCGACTAGTTCAACGAGGACGGTGATCGCTGCTTGAAGAGCCTCAATGCATCGAAAGTGGATCCGGGGTATCCGACAAGACAGAGGACCGTGATACGGCTGCTTTGCGTTACCCTGTCGTATGGGTCGGATATGACAAAAAATTGTAAAATGTGAGTTTTGGATTTTTTTAAGGGCCCCAAATTTAATTCGATGACACAAACATACACCTTGATTAATTTTTAACGATATACGTATGTTGAAGTCAGCACGTAAACTTGTATTCGATGAACTCAATAGTGGATTAATTAATTAAAATAATAAAAAGTAGCACAAAAAATAACAAGCTAAGATGGCATACAGGAAATACGTGCCTGCATTTTAATGATGATGCTTTAACGGATAGAATATTATGTACTTGCTATTGCTATTGACGTCAATTTGGAATGTTTATTACACAGGTGTACATTAATTTCACATTTCTTCCGTATTGTTTCTCCGTATCTTTCTATTCTAAATATAGATTAGAACGTAGTAAGGTAAATAGATTTTTCATAATTAGTGATCTGTCTACACTAATTTTTACTTTAATTGAGCAAATAATTGTTTTCTTCGCTGTGTTGTTCCACATCTGGGAAAACAGATATGAAGGAACATTAGTAGTATGCAATCGTGTGCATTCCATTGTTGATTTCATTTAATGATTAAAGAACATATCTCTAATAGACAAGTAAAATATTAATATTGTGTTCTTTTTTTTATAATAAATAAATTGATTATATACCATAGTAAAATATTTCTGAGCAACTTTGGACGTCTACTTATTGAATATTGAGATTTCGGCGGTATACTGTAGAACATCAATTTCTGAGATAAATGAGTTCATACAGTCTGATAAGGATTTGTAATAAGCAGTGGCTTGTCTGTTTCCTGTTGTCGAAGGTTATTATTATTGTTTTTTATGAGATTTACGAGCAATAAAAAGATAGCAGCGGATGAATAATCCTTCAAATTTCCAGCAGTTTTTACAAAAGTTATTACCAAAATGCCCTTTGGCACACTCCCGTAACTTACGACCTTATGGATTGTTATGAATGTAAAATATACCTTGGATTGATATTCTATGTCTGTATATCTGCGTTAACTTAGGATTAGTACATTAGGATCTACTAGACGGGTGGATACCGCCATGTACTTCTGCAGTGAATTAATGATAAGTTCCGGTTTGTAGAGTGAGATAACGTTTAAATATAAGTAAGGCTTCAGTCATATGTCTCAAGGTGTCCAGCAGCATTACCTCTATGATGTATATGGTCTGTAGTAACTAATTAATATCAAATAGGTCCTGAGCTGAAGTCACCCAAAGCAAATAACGTTAAACTATTAGTTACGTGAATATTTCAAATGGGACTCTCACCGATGTCAGGGCGTATTATGAGCCCGTTTTTAACAGTAATTACGCATAGAGATTTGGATTATAGATACAATTCAATTACTGCATGCTACCTTAAATTATGCAGCAAAATTAATGTCATCCTATCTATGGCCGATTGATGCAAACGGCTGATGCAAGCTCTAACGTAGTAAAGTCATGCGTTAAGTTATCCCTGCCGTACGAATACGACTATAATACGTTTCTTGAAATAATACCACGCAGCGTATTTACGATGTTACCAAACAGGTGACGTTGAAAATGATTTGAAATAAATACGTTGTTGCATCAGGCAGAATTTATAAAGGTTAAATTAAAATGGCGCGATCAAAATGTTTTTTAAAAATTTGTTCATTTAAGGAAATAATGGCTTTTTTCTTTTCTTATTTCCTACCTACCCGTTCTTGAGAGACAGTTTCAGCGTAGCCATAACAATTAGGTGAGCTCACGGGGCTCAAACCTGACGTCCTTGCCAAGACTAACCCTAGTAAGAGCAGTGCTTCGCAGAATCTACCATCAGATCGGAAGCGCGACCCCCCAGGAGATCCGGTGAGAAACTCAGTGGGCTGTGTCTGTGGGTTAATTTACTCGCCGAGCCCTTCGGCGCAAGCGACGGGCTCGACGAGAACGATGACCGGTACAATTGCTGTTACATCATCTATGTCAGGAAGACAGTTGAACCGCTACCTTCCGTTTAGGAATATTTTTAAGCCATATTTAAAGAATAATATGTCTTAGCAATTGTTCCGGAGCCGAATGATACGTAAAATAACTTTTGAGAAAGTATGAAAAGAGCTATGGATGAGCGCAGTGCTATGAAATAATATGGATAAGCTCGGCCCCAGTGGCGATTGATACAATGATAAAATGAAGATGAGATCATTTCAAAGTTCCTCAAAGCTCTCTCCATGGAACACATACTACAAAAACTCTAGCGCTTTACAAAGCGCAGGTCCGACCTCACATGGAGTACTGCTCAGACCTCAGGGACTTCGGTAGGGACTTCGGTTCTTCCTTTGTTTCGTACCGTATGTTCTATGGGGAGTGCTCTGAGGAAATTTTCGAGATGATCCCTCCATCTCCTTTTTACCATCACACCTCCAGCCACCAGAGCAAAGCTCATCCATCCATACTACCTAGAACCGCTGCGTTCATCGCCAGTACGTTCCCAGAGATCTTTTCTGCCACGTATCATCCGGCTTTGGAATGAAGTCTCCTCCACGGTGTTTTCCGCGTGCTATGACATATATTTCTTCAAACGAAGCCTGCGGAGAGTACTGAACAGTAGGCAGCGACTTGGTTGTGCCCCTAACATTGCTGACGTCCACGAGCGACGGTAACCACTTACCATCAGGTGGGCCGTCTGCTCGTCTGCCTACAAAGGCAATAAAAAAAACCTACGAAGCACCGAAGTACCTGGATAGATGTTGAGGTTAAAACGATCTGTGAGAACCGAATTATCAACTGTCGGAACAGTCTACTTCGGTATGGAATCAAATAGACGTAGCTAGTATTTGACAACTCCGCCATAAATGAGAGCAATCCCTGCGAGGCAGTAGCTGTACTTTGTAAAGCATAAGTATTTTTGCAGGCCTGAAGTATCGCATTGCTCTCTTGAGTCAATATTGGGAATCAAACTTGTTTTTTAAATATTTAATTATAATTTAGGCGGACTTTAATTTAAATACCAACCGACAAATCTATTTGTGACATTTCAGACATCTAGGAAAAAAAAGCGTATTAAAAAGGCTCCACGTAATGGTGTCAATCACTTTGTAAGATTCGATAAAATCTTGTTATAAGAGAACTAGGTTTTGCCCACGACTTTGTTCGCGTGGAATCGTTTTTTTTATAATTTTTATTGCCCTTGTAGGCAGACAAGCACACGGCCCATCTGATGGTGAGTGGTTACCGTCACCCATGGACTTCAGCAATGCCAGGGGCAGAGCCAAGCCGCTGCCAACCGATGGGATAAGGCTAAATTTTACCCGCTAATTCATTTACGTAGAAGTTGAAAGTATTTTTGAATAATAGAATATTAACGAGCTATTTAAGGTATCAAAATCACGCTTTTTAACCCACTTCAAAAGAGGAGGTTATCAATTCGACGACCATTTTTTATCACTTCACCGATTTCTCGAGAATGCTTGAACAAATTCTAATACTATTTTTTTTTGTTGTTCGAAAACGTAGGCTTCGCAAATGGTCCTGTAATCATCAGGATCAGGATTTGATGATGAGATTCTGGAGAAATCGAGAAAAAACTACAATTTTCAAACTCTATCTTGAAGTTTTTTTATTTTATTTTTATTGCTTAGATGTGTGGACGAGCTCACAGCCCACCTGGTGCTAAGTGGTTACTAGAGCTCATAGACATCTACAACGTAAATGCGCCACACACCTTGAGATATAGTTTTAAAGTCTCAGTATAGTCACAACGGCTGCCCCACCCTTCAAACCGAAACGCATTACTGCTTCACGGCAGAAATAGGCGGGGCGGTGGTACCTACCCGTGCGGACTCACAAGAGGTCTTACCACCAGTAATTACGCGAATTATAATTTTGCGGGTTTGATTTTTATAACACGATGTTATTACTACACCGTGAAAGTCAATCGTGAACATTTGTTAAGTACGTATTTGATTAGAAAAATTGGTACCCGCCTGCGGGATTCGAACACCGGTGCATCGCTCAACACGAATGCACCGGACGTCTTATCCTTTAGGCCACGACGACTTCAAAAGTGATTTGGGTGTTTCTTGTTATTGTTCTTATTCTGTGCCGCCGCGCATCTGTAGGCCGGCGCCTTGTACGAGATCGTTATTACGCGTTTGATCATTATTTTGCTGCAATGTTATTTTAATACTCATGGAAATCGAATGATTTAACCCGCAAAATTATAATTTGCGTAATTACTGTTGATAGGACCTCCTGTGAGTCCGCGCGGGTAGGTACCACCACCCTGCCTATTTCGGCCGTGAAGCAGTAATGCGTTTCGGTTTGAAGGGTGGGGCAGCCGTTGTAACTATACTGAGATTTTAAAACTTATATCTCATGGTGGGTGGCGGATTTACGTTGTAGATGTCTATGGGCTCCAGTAACCACTTAACACCAGGTGGGCTGTGAGCTCGTACACCCATCTAACACTGAAATAATTTTTCAAATCGAACCAATAGTTTATAAGTGCTCCGCTTGTATTGGCGTGATGTAATATAGCCTATAGCCTTCCTCAACATATGGGTTATCTAACACTGAAATAATTTTTCAAATCGAACCAATACTTTATAAGTGCTCCGCTTATATTGGCGTGATGTAATATAGCCTATAGCCTTCCTCAAAATATGGGTTATCTAACACTGAAATAATTTTTCTAATCGAACCAATAGGTTCTAAGATTATCTCGTTCAACTAAACAAACAAACTCTTCAGCTTTATAATAATAGTATAGATATTAATAATTCCACTGGAGCAGGTTAGGCTTTTTAGACTCGTAGTCCTGGTACAAGTTTGAACAATCTTTAATAATTATGTTCTAAAAATAAAATATAAAAACGGATTGATGAAAGAAAAAATCGTTTTATCTTACAACGTAATATTGAATTTGATGTTCATCATTGGCACCACACGCCGATTCAGGTTATTTGGAATGTTATGCAATATCTCTTAAGTGTGACGATTGTGGGACGACATCAAATGAAATAAGAAATTAAAACTTATCTTTCAGCATAATTCTCGGAATATTTGTAAATAATAAAACGATAGCGTTTTTTTTTTTAAATTTACAGTCCGGGTTACTTATGACGTTCGTTGGTTTAACGACTTAACAACAAACAGCGAATTAAATTAAACAATTATAACGATAACGAATTAACAAGCGTTGAAGATTCTGGAAAACTGTTTTCGTACGTGTTTGTGACCGTGTTTGGTTGCTACACAATTAAAACTGATACACTACAGCATCAAAGAGACGTATGTAACATGTATGTTTTATGTATATTTAAATAGTATACGAGTATATATTTGATGTAGGTTTAGATGTTTTTCTGACGCCGTGGACAGGGGAAAGTGGAAAAAGATCCTAAGATTGAAGCTCATGGGTGATGGTGGTCACAACCCTTAGACATGAGGAACACGACTCGAGGAGGAGGAGGAGATGTTTTTCAACGCATAAACCACTGTTATGACAATTATGGAATATCCAACAAAAACATTTATTAATAATATTGAGTTTTGATTTGATATGAACCTTATGTTTATTTAATTGATGGTCGTTAATGTATTTTTTTGGATTAAACTCTCTTCTACCCCTACGAATGGTTCTATTACCGTTTAGCTCGGACTCTCAAATCGAATACGGTAGTAACTATGCTCTTCCTCGTAGGCCCCTCAGGCTGACTCGCGGCGTACGATGACTACCAAAAAGCAGAGCTGCAGGTCGATACATTGCGATCCCAGTGCACTCCCAGCATTCAATCCGCGGATCCCGTACATATAGAATTAGTGAATAGGGAGGCCGAGTGCAGAGCCTCCTTGCCCCCCTTGGACGCATTACCACCGGTCACCATGATGGAGTTAAAGAACTGATCAAAGACCTATGTCCTCGCAAGGCTCCTAGTTCCGACGGTATATCTAACCGCGTTATCAAACTTCTACCAGCCCAACTCATTGTGATGTTGGCATCTATTTTCAATGCCGCTATGAACTGTATCTTTCCCGCGGTGTGAAAAGAAGCGGACGCTATCGGCATACATAAACCCCGTAAATCAAAAAAATCATCCGACGAGTTATTGCCTGATTGGCCTTCTCATGTCTCTAGCCAAATTTTACGAGCATTTGCTCTTCAAACGCCCCACAGACTTAGAGTCATATGCAAGGGCATTCTTATCGACAAACAATTCGGATTCCGTGCATATCACTCATGCGTCGTCGTGGCCTAACGTGCGTAGAAGTCGTCGTGGCCTAACGGATAAGACGTCCGATGCATTCGCGTTAAGCGATGCACCGGTGTTCGAATCCCGCAGGCGGGTACCAATTTTTCTAATGAAATACGTACTCAACAAATGTTCACGATTGACTTCCACGGTGAAGGAATAACATCGTGTAATAAAAATGAAACCCGCAAAATTATAATTTGCGTAATTACTGGTGGTATGACCTCTTGTGAGTCCGCGCGGGTGGGTACCACCGCCCCTGCCTATTTCTGCCGTGAAGCAGTAATGCGTTTCAGTTTGAAAGGTGGGGCAGTCGTTATTGGGAGTCCGTTCCTACTCAGGGAAGCAAGGAGGCATGTCTTTGTCAACAAGGCATACTTTAAGCTATCATCGGACTCGGGCGCCGAAGTGCAGACAAACTCTTGATAAACCGGGGCAGTCGTTATAACTATACTTGAGACCTTAGAACTTATCTCAAGGTGGGTGGCGCATTTACGTCGTAGATGTCTATGGGCTCCAGTAACCACTTAACACCAGGTGGGCTGTGAGCTCGTCCACTCATCTAAGCTATAAAAAAAAAAGGTGCATCGCCTCACGGAGCACGTTCTCGTAGGGCTTAACCGACCAAAACCATTCTACACGGGAGCCCTTTTCTTCGACGGGGCAAATCCGTCCAACGTCTAATCACGTTTTTACAGGCTAACCACGGAGCATCGTGCTTCGTGAAAAACGTCGACCTACACGACGATCTAGGCCTCAAACCGATCTGGAAATACATGAACTCGTATTTGTCGTAAATGCCTTCAACTCTAGCACTAACAGCAGGTTTAGGAACCCCGGTAGCGGTACTGGTCGAACTCGGCAAAGACTTCGACGTGCAACCTAACCTAAACATCAGCCCGCTGAGTTTGTGAGCGAATCGCGATTCCGATCTGGTAGTAGATGCATTTACGAAGCAGCTGCCCTTGAGTTTTTAGGTCTCCTTCGGAGGCGCTCGGGCAGCTGTCTGTTAGCAAATCCCAACTCTTGGCTGAGCATTTACTCGCCCACGTGTCCTAGTGAAACTGGAAAGGCCTTGGGGCGACCAATAATCCTTCCTTCCTAAAAAAACTCTCTTCTACACCATGACCAATGCAACGTGTAGTTCGCTTTTTTTAGCATGGGAGGAATTTCTGTTTGCCTCTGCTTACAGCTTCATCAGGATGGATAGGCAAGCTCGAGGATTCAACCGGGATGAGGCACTTAAGGTGATTTGATTTGATTTTTAAACACAAAAACAAATTGATCAGAAAATCAACCTCCCGCCAAAAAAAATCATAAAACACCACATAGTCTGCCATAGATCCTTGATGTCCATTCACGGAGTCGAACTATAGGAGCATAGTAAATAAAATTAACTTCGTTTCTTTCAATAATTATAAAAAATTTAAACTAAAATATTTCTTCCATTCAGGCGTATTTATTAATTACATTGAAGAAATATTGCTAATCAATCATTTAAGGCGATTTTCTGCGTTTTCACTTTCGTGTACTTCGCTTAAATCTATATATATAAAAATGAATTGCTGTTCGTTAGTCTCGCTAAAACTCGAGAACGGCTGGACCGATTTGGCTAATTTTGATCATGAATTATTTGTGGAAGTCCAGAGAAGGTTTAAAAGGTAGATAAATATGAAAATGCTCGGAACTAAATAAAAATAACAATTTTGTTTTTCCTTTGATGTGTCCCCCGTCGGACGGACTCCTTTTGTTTGTTTTAAGTTTATTTTATACAAAAGTTCAGGTTTTTTATTTATCAACTGAGGCACTACGAAGTCTGCCGGGTCAGCTAGTTATATATAAATTTATTATACGGATTTCATAAGTGGTAAGAAAATTGTTATGGTTTTTAATGAAATAGAAACAAATAGTTAACGAACAGTTTGCGTTTAATGTTACTAAAGAGCTTAATGTTACTTATTAAAATATTTTCGATTATATTAATTTTTAGTTACGATGAAAAAAAACAAAGTGATTTTAAAATTTTCAAAGAAGGTTATTATAACGTTTTGGTTTTATCTAAATGATGTAGGAAATAGCAAAATCAAATTTTAATCTAGTGACAGTGCGTATTGTAAGCCCGCTCGAATAGGTACCACCATCTCGCCTATTTCGGTCGCGAAGCAGTTAGGCGTTCCGGTTTCAAGGATAAGACTAAACAAGGGTATATTCATTGAAGATTCGAACTCATATCTCGAATCTGGTGGCGCCTTTCACATTAGAATATCTAGGTATAGCTACCAGTTAAGACCTTACACTGATGAGTGGGCCGTAAGCTCGTTCGACTCTATACACTGTAGACTGAAAACTACACATAATTTATTCTTAGGTATAGTGTTTTATATTAGTAACTCATGATTCAGGGATGCTATCAAAAATAACTTATGCTGCTTTCAGACAACGCTATACTATAGTGCCATATACTATAGCAGCGTATACTTAACATAATATTAATTATATAGTACAGTACAGTGTGAACGTGTCCTCAATGTATGGTGCGCGATATTGTTGTGCTATGAGCTATATACTATATGCTATTATATTATAGCGTAGTCTGAAAGCAGCTTTAAACGTGAAATGAAACAGCACAGTATCTAGGTAACAATATATTTTGTCATTTATGACAAACAACAACAGACTACAACATGGATCTTTTTTCAATGAAACATCTGTTCCTAGCAAAAAATATCATATCATGCGATATCAACACATAAATAGGTAGCTATTTGTAGATTATGTTTACAATATATTTAACAGATAAATCCAAATAAATAGAAATTCACAATAAAATGAATCATGTTAAAACTATGGATCTTGAAATTAAATTTTTGTTGGATACACAATCTTCTACAGGCAATTCATTTATTGCTGTAATTGGTGTAATAACAGCAACGGTGTTGCTGTTATTTTAATCTCACTCATGTGATCAAATTCTTTTTTTTGTTAAGTTATATCCAAAAAGGTTTTACAGTTACAAGAGTTACTGAGCGATTTCATTAAAAAAGTTTTGTTTGAATCAGCCATATTTAAAATTACGTACGTTAGGAAAAACCAAATGCAAAAACAAATGGACGGCATAGAATATTAGGAAATTGTGAACTCATTTAATATGTAATAAAAGAGTAATGTTAGAATATAAATATTCATAATATACATAAAAATTAAATATACTATATAAAGGCAAGTTTGATTAATAAACAGGGCTCCATCTGAATAATTATTCATTAAAAATTATTTTACATACTGTTTATATTCTCTTGAAATGTCAGCGAAGTATATACTTAAAATATTCCATAATGTTAATAAATTTTAACTTTATTATGTTTAAAACTGTTTATGTATGCATTGGCCTGTTCGTATTTATGTTATATGGTCAATTGACTGAAACAGAGGCCGAAAAACGGCTTCATTTGTAAGAATAAAACTTAAGTTAGATACACTATTCACATTAATTAAAATCTAAAAATTAATTACATTATCCGTATAAAATATAATTAAATCTGTGCACAATCGATGTTGCTTACGCGACCCAAAACAGTTCGGGGTGAACGTAGATAGAAACACGATTTTATAAATAGAGACGTTTATCGGTTCATTAACGGTTTTTTAATCTGTAGTAACATTCACTTCCTTCCTTTTTTTATTCAATTGAATAGCTCTATAACATTTAAAAAATATATTAGGATTTTTTTAATAGGGATGCTGACTGTAATGACAAAATATGTTTTTATAATGTGAATACTCTTGATGGAAACTTCAACTAAATTATTTTGTATAAATACCTACTAATACTAACTTACCATAGATAAATAGTAAGTTAGAAACAATAAAGAATATTTTATGTAGAAGCCCCTCAAAGTTTTTTATTGCATTCGAAGAGCACGCAGTTTATCACGATCGCTCGTAATTTGAATCACTTGTAATTTTATTGAAAGAGTATTTTTTTATCAGTTTTACTAATGCAATTGTACTAATCCTTCTTTTCCAGTCTCGAAGGATGGGCTTACAAATGCTGAAACTTTGAATTGACTTTATATTTTAACATTACCGACATACAAACTAGAAGTTACAAAACGGTATACTGCTTAGCGTTTGTTATCAGAATACTCTGGAAAATTACCGTTAGTAAACTCGCGCTTGGATCATATATTATTACCAAATTATTATTTTTACTGGTGGTGTTGTGAGTCCGCACGGGTAGGTACCACCGCCCTGCTTATTTCTGCCGTGAAGCAGTATGCGTTTCGGTTTGAAGGGTGGGGCAGCCGTTGTAACTATACTAAGACCTTAGAACTTATATCTCAAGGTGGGTGGCGCATTTACGTTGTAGATGTCTACGGGCTCCAGGGACCACTTAACACCAGGTGGGCTGTGAGCTCGTCCAACCATCTAAGCAAAAAAAAAAAAAAAATTTTTTTTAAATCTCTCGCGGACCAAAAGTCGTCTTTGTGATCTTTGCGACACACAATCGTTTATCTGAACGAACAATCAACTTATTTATTTTCGTTTTCCAATATAATTTTGATAAAAAGGTTTTTATTAAGTCGCTTTCAGTATTATACTTAATAGTAGCTACACGAAAACACAGCATTCATAACAATACACCTATGCTAATACTAAGAAACTTAGGTATAGGGGTAAACATCAAGGTAACATTAATGCAAAAAAATGTATTACCAAAATCCAAAACCGTTAATCAAATCAATTTAAATCTGAAATAGAACAACAGTTCAGTATCTGTCGAACCGCGAATACAGTTGAATGTGTAAAGATTCCACATTCAATGGCGCCAACTAAAGCTTAGCTCTAGTTTTGTGTACTAGAAGCAGATATACGAGCAAAATAATGAGTACATTTTTAACAAAACACTGTCACTGCTATTGGGACCCAATCCTATGGAAGCGGAGTCAGGGTCAATATTTAATCGACCATGGAGAACATCAAGATTCTTACCATATATTCTATATTCGTTTGTATTTCGAACGAATTCGTATTTTAATTAGCATACAAATAAGATTACAAAACTCATGTCTCAAACAAAGCGACTGTATTTACCTCTATCTATATACGCCAAAAAAAAACTACTTAAAATGTGTGAGACTTGTGCAGAATCTCTCTCTATGAACTACTTTTTATTTATTTTTTCTTGTGCATATATATTAAGTAATTTTGAATGGAAGCGCCAAACAGAAATTTTAGTAATTTTATTTATCTACCAATTGTAAAATCAAATTTTACCTGCAATTCTCGATAGCGCCCCTGTTTAGTTCATACCATTAGTATTTCATAGTAAATGGCATCATACTCGCAGTTATAATATGATATTAACAAATATGGGCGTTTTAATTATTGAATGCATTAAAAAAAGATTAATTTTAAACTTCGTTTGGAATATAGTCAACATCCCTATTTAAAAATTGATTCATAATTTTTTAAAAGCTTAATTCATTTAGCGATTAGTGATGTAGCTCGATTATATTATATAGCTAATTTTATTAATGTATACAACAATAGTAATGTATCTATATTTTGCTGCAGTTTCTGTAATATTTCACTGTACATATAATTAATGAGGGATTGTAAAACGCTTTTGGCACTAACTTCAATAATTATATTATTTTTTACAATACATTGAAACACGATATTTACAGCTTACGAATCAGTATATTTACAGCAACATATGTATTAATTAGCTCAAAGAAGGAATAGTATTTCAAGACTACAGTGCGCTTAGTGCCCCTACGTTCGCCGCTAGGAGTGCTGATCCAACTCCATCCATACAAATTTGAGTAAACTTTTACGCGATCGAGAAGTTAAAAAACTCGCACTAAGCACACAGATGTAATAATAATACACAGAGCATGAAACATTTTTACATAATACGAATAAATACGAATATATGGAACGTGTACAATATCTATAGCTGTATGTAATTTTAAAAAGCTTTAGTATATACCCACTTTAATTACATTGGGGAACGCAGTCATATTAAGTTAAAATATAGTTCATAATAGCTTAAACAATTATTGTTTTCCAGATTAGATGTTACTTCTAAATGATTTGTATATAAATCTCATTTGGGTGCCGAAACAGTACATTGATTCTAATATCTAAAATAACATTTGATTATATTGCACACATTCACTTATTTACTATCTTTTTAATTATAGAATGGGCTAAAATCCCTCTCCGCCAAATTTTCGTAAACTCACCGCAAAACTACCTAATGGAATGACAATGTAAGACGCATGATTAGTGTCAGAACTCGCTAAGCAAACTAGGAAATTCATAATAATATATCTATTTCCACACAATTAGCAAAGATACATTTGAATATTTAATTTAAAATTTGAATGCATTTAATTTAAAACCATGTAGATCCTCAATGTTTCTGCAAATCGTTTATAAGTTAAGTTAGAAAGTAGAAAGTTTGCTTAGGAGCGCGTCACGTGCTGCAGTCTGCAAGCTCTGCTCTACTGATGACGACGATGATGTAGCGCTAAGGCTGCTCAGTCGTGACTTCGGTTATATACCAGCACCATTAGCTCATGCTATGATTGATGGCGTGGTGGATATCCGCGTTCACGCAAACAATAGAATCGGTACAACGAGCTGGGATGAGTGGCTCGTGAACTCCAAATCAACGTTGATGGCACACGGATGACGTGACAGCTCGGTGTGGCGCAAGCACTGATCGACCACTACTGACAAACTACCGATGTGAACATGGAGCGTTTTCAATAGTGTGATAGATTCCTTTCCATAGCACCAATGCCGTTCGGTAAAACAGCGCGAATCCTTGAAAAAAAATATGGCTTTCGTGAGAGATTTCTGAAACTACTAATTCTATTAAAGTTAGTTTTGGATCGACTATCAAACGACTACCAGTTCGAGATCGTGATCGATGCGTGAAGATTTTAGGATGATCTTATCGTTATCGGTAAAAGAGAGATTCTTTATAAAATTCAGTCGCTGACTACTTTTAATTTTCTTGATTTCTTTATTCTAGAAAACATTTAACAAAATTCACTTCGGCCCGTCCAAAATTTGTTCCGTTAGGAAACAGGAACCGACTTAGTTTACGAATTAGAACATTCGGGGCAGTGAACATTGCAAAACTTCCTAAAATTTTGACAATTCTTCTAGATCGAACCAATTTTTCGCCTCCCTTGTGCCATTAATTTTGCATAGCCTACTGATTTACCTGCATCGTATTTTCGCCATTGTTCTCATATCAGTCCGTTGCAACGTCATATTATTTGAAATATGGCATGTTGATCATCATCGTTAATCCGATCGTATGACATCCCGTAGAGCGGAACACGCTTTCATTTTCAACCACAAATCAAACACGACCTTTACCTTTCTGCTTTTCAGTTTAATAAGCTTATCCGCAATACAAATTGTTCTTCTATTTAGTTTGAAGATAGGAATTCGGATAGAAACGTAGGGTAGGATCGTGTTGGGTTCGTATGTTGTTGAAGAGCGCATTTAGAAGAGCATGTGGCAGCGCAGGTTGGAGTTGGCTATTCCGTGGTGTGCGCGGTGAGGTCGACCCCCAGAATCCCGCTGCCCAGCGGGACCGGTGGGTCGCTGGCGGGGAGGGACAGTAGATGTTAGGCCTCCAGAAATATTAAAGCTGTTGGCTTCGGTTCCAAGTTCGACTTTTTTGCTTCCACGACGAGGAACTCGATCTCCTATAAATAACCAAAATCATCCTTAACATATTTGACATATGATATGGTCAAGTATTGGATTGCGTTTTTTAAATGATGATAATACTAATATTGCACAAATCTGTACGAGTGTATTCTACATAATTCCTGTCATTAAATATTGTGAACTAGTTAAACAATGGAACAAAATATTTTTTCTAATAAACGGTAAATGACAGTGCCCTAAAATGTGGACTTATGAAGATTGCAAGAACCTGGTTTGGCAAATTATTATTTAATACAAATGTCAATTGGCATTGTCATTCAGATCGGGAATCGAATTTTAATAATTTATAAGAAACGTTGTCAGCTCGTAAAGGCAATCTGAAATAATATAAAAAAATAACAGGTCCCAGAAAATTGGTAAAATACTGTCTGACTGAAAAATATTCATAGAAGACAGTTAATTAGTAAAGTGCGACTCGGCGCTGCGCTGTTTGTTATCTTTCTAGCATCGACCATACTAAAAAAACTCCAAGTCTCTTTATTTATTTTTTGTCCCAATGAACACATTATTAGCGTGTCTGTCATTGCACCCGAACCTCGGTCAAAGCACTGCTGATAGTAAAGCTTCTTCTTAAGCACCTTGTGAAGGAGATAGAAATTTTGGCATAGCAAGATCATTACAAATTCTAATGACGTATTAACGTTGAGGAGGTGAAAATCTCTGAAAACTTACTCTGATTTAAATAAGTCGATTAAAACTAGTAAACCTCATTAAGTAAAACGTTATGTCCAGATAAAATGGTAATTATGAAGTTTAGCTTCTCGCAGTAGTCTTTGGTGGTAGAAGGTGAAGTAATGAACGAGAGTGTACTCACTGGTTTATCTCTTTGCGCGAATGACTCTGCAATAAGTCGCGCGACGTCCTGATGTTGCATGCCCTCCACGCGGTGTCCATCAACGGCCAAAATCAGCTGGCCCACCTCTAGTCCTCCAGCCTCGTATGCGGCTCCATGTTCCTTTTGGTATTTAAAAGAATTTAGAGCCATTATAAAGTGTTAATAACAATTATAAGGTAGTATCAGATCAATTGCTGAGAATGGTGCGGTCTGTCATTACATTTCATCTATACCTATATTAATACATGAAGCAAATACTTTGTACCCCTTTTTACGAAAATTGCGTGGACCGATGAGTATGAAATCTTCCACACTTATAGTTTATATAGAGAAGAAGTACAAAATTTCTCACTGGTGGTAGGACCTCTTGTGAGTCCGCGCGGGTGGGTACCATCACCCTGCCTATTTCTGCCGTGAAGCAGTAATGCGTTTCGGTTTCAAGGGTGCGGCAGCCGTTGTAACTATACCTGAGATCTTAGAACTTATATCTCAAGGTGGGTGGCGCATTTACGTTGTGGATGTCTATGGGCTCCAGTAACCACTTAACACCAGGTGGACTGTGAGCTCGTCCACCAATCTAAGCAATAAAAAAAAAAACCAATTTTTTTAATTGGGCATAAAAATACATTAAATCAATAAAAAAAAATACATACACTACCATGTATTTAACACACACACATATACTTTTTTGTTTATTGTTAAAGTCTGTGGTCAAATTGAGAATAGATTAATATTGTTTGTCTTCAATATTATATACCAAACTATAGTGTAGCCTTGGCGAAATTTGTTATTATAGAGGTCTGTGATAGTCTTATAATTTAAATTAATTATAGTCGAATTTCGACTACCTACGGGACGACCACTAGTTACTATTATTGTTGTCTCGGTCTCGGTAAAATATTATTCTCAGTATTTCATTAATGACAGATTGTCGCTAAATAAATCTATTTCATTATTATTTCCATAAAGAGGTGAAGGTATGATGAAGTTTTTTTTATTTTTTTGTTGCTTAAATGTGTGCAACTGCTCTCGGTCCACCTAGTGTTAAGTGGTAAGGTGATTACCGGAGCCCATAGACATCAACAGCGTAAATGCTGTCACCTACCTTGAGACATGAGTTCTGTTCTCAGTTTCACAGTACATCATGCCCCGCTCTTCAAATCGAAACGTATTACCGCTTCACGGTAGAAATAAGCAGGGTAATGGTACCTATCTGTGCAGGCTCATAAGACGCCCTACCACCAGTAATGACGCAAATTATAATAATCGCGGGTTTGATTTGTGTTAAGTACATGATGTTTTTCTTTCATCGCTGAAGTTATTCGTGAGCATTTGTTAAGTATGTTTTTCATTAGAAAAATTGGTAACAGATTGCGGGATTCGAACATTGACACATTCACATCACTCAATAACAATGCACTGGGCGTTTTACTTTGTTAGACCACGACGACTTCATGAGTCGGCGAGACGATGCGTTTGTATGCATTGGGTTCAATGATGTCATTTCGTAAAAGAAAAGAAGATAAATAGTACGTGTTTCGTTAGTTTATTAATTTATTTTTTTGAGGTTAATCGTAAAACAATAAGGAGAAAGGAGGTTGTTCTTTGTATTGATAAACTTACATGTATATTTATAATTCGAGGTAGTGGATGTTTGGTGTTAGCACCGCCTTCTATCGCTATGCCGAGTATTGGTTTAGTCTTTTTAACGGTGATGTGTAAGTTTCCGTGGTGGTCCGATACGACCCTAGCTGCTCGACTTTCATCGGTCTGCTGATCTCCGTGCTGTAGACGCTGCATTGACTGATGCCTTCGAATTCCTCCTCGATCATCAATCAGAGCATTGCCTTCCTCCTTCATGTCGAAACTCCGAGACATCTTATGTGCTAGCTCCTGAGAGATAATGAAAAACATAATTGATTCATACGTTATCATAAAATACAGAATATTCTTAAGAAATAAATAATTTAATTGAAGAAAATATGTACAGAATGCAATTAACCCTATAAAACTCCTAGTACTAAAATACCACATCCACACTAAAATTTGTACCTCTACGTTACTATGAAGAGCAATTTCAATTCAGCCGCTAAGTACGAATATTGTTCTAAAGTACTGAAATGTAGCTAAGGGGCAAAGGGCAGTTGGACGACACATTCCTTATTCCTGGTCAGTAAGACAAAGCAGGAACATTGGCTGATGGACGCAGACACGCCCTTCTGCCTCTCAGTTACAATTAATTAATTAGTAGAGATATAAATGTATTGAGAAGCTGTACGTGAGATGTGTGCTGGAGGCTCAGATTTCATGCGTTTCGATCACTCGGTGGCGTGGTTTCAATTGATATTTGTGTTTAACAACTGTCGTGTATTCATGGAGAATTTCCGCCTATCTACCAAGTAGATTCAATAATTTTGAGCAATTTAATAAAGGCCTCAGATGCAGTTCAACCTACGAATTAACCCATCGTGAAACAAAAGCAAGAAGATTAATTTTTTTCTCTGCACAAGTAGCCACCATGCGTTAATTTCATCGCATAACCAAAAATAAGAATAAATAAAATGAAATTATATTGACTCGTTGTTGATTAATATTTAAATAAAGGAAAATATTATGTTCGTCTTAACTAATTTTCATGCATCAATTTAGCTGGATTTATTGATGACCTAAGAAGTTATTACCTCTACGGGCTAATGAATTTAAGAAATCGTAATGAGAAATCATCAAAGTGTGCGACACTACATTGAAAAAAAAAAAGAAATGAAATCAAAATTTAGGCGATCAAATTAACACCGAAATAAAGTGCAACGATAAAAGTGAAAATATAATGTAATCAATTGTTCTAACACCAAGCAATTGTTTTGTCTGTGAAGCGAAAAATTTCCGATGAAAATTTCCAATCGATTTTTTTTTTAGTTTCGTGCAAATGTAAAGAATCGTCAATGTGCTATAGGACAGATCGTTGGTCAGTCAGGCGGCGAGGCCGGGCCACTTACTAGAGGTCGTCCCCAGTACCATGACTTTACTTTCTGCGTCCAGCCACCGAGTGATGAGCGCAGCCCCTCGAGATAGCCGCACTGAAACATCACACTCACTCAGGACCAGATAACTAGTCGATGCGACACTCTCTGCTCTCCTATGTTATGCTGTTCCTAAAACCACCCTGTTCCATGTCTTTGATGTTACAGTGACGCTCAAGCTAGTTAGCGTATAATCTACTATAACATAACTGTCATGTTTTTCGAACGATTTTTAAAATACAAGCTATTTAATCGTCTTTATTTTAAGATAAAATTAGTTCTAATAACTCATCGTTAAGGTACATACCTTACCTAACATACTATTAGTTATTATTATTCTAATATAAAAATAGCGATATCTAATCAATTCTACTGAGCCATACGATTTGGAAGACATTCAAACCCTTTGATTTCGAAATATCAAAATAAAAGACAAATATTATCTATATATAAAAATACGTACCTGATCCTAAATGTATTGAAATTTGTGTGCGTGAAACAATTAACACAATAAATTCAATTAAATATGTTTTTTCTGTTGCTGTCTGATGTCTTTGTTATTGTTTATTGATTGATGGAAACAGAAAAAAAATGTTTTTAATGTCAACATAATAATCCTTTTTTGAATTCATAATGACAACAAACTTTGTTTACAATATATTTTGTTGTTTCCGCCAGTCAAAAACCGTGTTGTTATTGCGTACTATTTTCATTATTTATCCGGACGAAAACAACTCGGATAGTCGTAAGTAACGCAAGTGCGACAGTGCGTCTCGTTAGTGTCGTACTATAAATAAATGCGATAAGATCAGGAGACATCGTTCTACGCGCACACACTCAATCCACTCCATACAGATGAAGTATCACTATTATTTGTTATCTGATATATGTTTATGTACTACCATACGCGAATATTCAATTACATAACTCAAAAGGGAAAGCCTTTAAAGGAAAAACCTGTATTACATGAAATTCTCGATTTTAATTACTATCTTGTACTACTATTTTTTGATGGACACTGAAATAGAGCGCTTCCAAAAAAAGCGTTAGGTTTTTTCTTTCAATTAGAGCAATCGTATTTAACAGATATCACTCAAACATGAGTTGTATTATTATATTCAATTGCCATTTGCTATATTCAACGGCAATTTCAACTATTATATTCAATTGCATCTAGTGTTTAGTTTAGTAAAATGTCTACTTTACATTTCCACTTTATATTGAGTGATTGAGTACGAAAATGTAGCCCCTTTTCTTATTGTGTGTTTAATTGGAATTAACAAATTGCTATCACTAGACAGAGCGCTTTAAGTCTTCGTGAGGTTCGTCGTACACCCTTACGGGGGCACGAGGCGGGCTTCAAAACGAACCCAACTGTCCGGGCAAGCTTTACGTGGCTAACGGTGATTATAGACACCACAACTGTAATGCCGCTGCCCGTTGTCAGACAGAGACATGAGCTCGAATTCTAAATAGACTTGTATTAGAATTGTCCTACTTTTCAACCCAGAACGTTTGGCTACGTCACGGTATAAATTAGTACGTTTGTGGTATAGTAAAATATTAATTACATGATATTATCGCCGTATTGCGGCAGTAGTTCGTGAATGCGTGTTTAACTCCTGTCATGGGATTTGAAACTCAGTACAGTTGCTTCTATTAGGCGTAATATCGGTTAAGACATACGTACTATTTCATAACAATAAAGCATCGCTTGCAGCTTGACGGTGTGGTTGGTCCCTGAGGTTGGAAATGCACATTTATATACGTATTTTAAACGACTAAGTCCACTCTGTCATATGTCAACTATTGGTGTGAGAATAAGTCGTAATAATTTTAGGTAATGTTAAATATGTGGCCTACCTAATCTCCATCTATAATTATGTACATGTAACGTACATTAGTTAGTGTTATAAAGACCGTAACGGTGTGCCTCGCAGAGATCACACGTGCTAAGTTTTTAGGGCGTGACGTGACGTAGATGATGCTTAGGATAAACATCGTGGATACATAGGATATATAGAATACGTGGATACGAATTGATATGTAGATATATAGAAAATAGGATAAATATTTGTAGTCATCGTGGCCTAAAGGATAAGACGTCCGGTGCATTCGTGTTGAGCGATGCACCGGTGTTCGAATCCCGCAGGCGGGTACCAATTTTTCTAATGAAATACGTACTCAACAAATGTTCACGATTGACTTCCACGGTGAAGGAATCCCATCGTGTAATAAAAATCAAATCCGCAAAATTATAATTTGCGTAATCACTGGGGGTAGGACCTGTTGGGAGTCCGCACGGGTAGGTACCACCACCCCGCCTATTTCCGCCGTGAAGCAATAATGCGTTTCGGTTCGAAGGGTGGGGTAGCCGTTGTAACTATACTGAGACCTTAGAACTTATATCTCGAGGTGGGTGGCGCATTTACGTTGTAGATGTCTATGAGCTCCAGTAACCACTTAACACCAGGTGGGCTCGTCCACCCATCTAATAAATAAATAAAAAAAAAATGGCTTGAAGGATTTTCCGTAAGTCGTAAACGTATATCAAAATCACTTTTATGGTTTAATTCAGATTTGTCTCAATTACTTACGTTGCCCATCGTCTGCAATAGCTGAAACTGTGATAATTCATATAAGTATTCTAAAAAAAATACGCGACTTTTTATGGCTTCTAATGTTATCAATTTTCTTATATTTTTTCATTGTTCAGTAATGTGAGTGAAGATCTGTATGTAACCATACTAGCTACTCTGCATGTAGAAGCCTCCGCATCCACAGTTATAATTGTCGCGAACGGTAAAAATTTATTACCATTTGAATTTCCAATGTACATGTTATTACTATCTAGGCCGAAAATCCGTTAAACTATTTGTAGAAAATGAACTACCATTAATAATTCTCTTTAAAATTACAGCTATGTCATTTCTCGCTGTGGTAAGATACAATATTTAATGCCACATAGTTTGGAAAAATATTAAATATATATGTACAACTTTAAACGCTACCTATTTACTCATTATATGTATTATGAATCGACATGAGGAAGTGTTTGTTAACTATTTCTGCAGCGAAGCATTCATACATTCTTTTTCCCTACCTAATCATTGGTATCCTAAACAGCTATTCCAAAAAGCGCTATATGGTATGTGATCCTCATGGGAAACACTTGCTAACACTAGCCCCATGAAGAGCAATGCTTTTCTGAATGTACCACCTAATCGAAATCGCGACTCACTGAGTAAATCCGATGAGAAATTCAGTGGATTATGTTTATGCGCTACGTTGCACGTTGGACTCTTCGTCACATTCGACGAGAACGCAAAAGGGCCGAGAGTGGATCGAGAGGGTTTATAGAATAATGCATTCTATCTTTCTATTTTAGCCTATTTTTCGATAAAAGCTTTTCTTGAACATATTTTTACCATTCATTTCAAATAGAACGAAGAGAAACTATTCATTAGTTCGTTTGTTCGACAGTAAAAAGCTTAGAATAAACCGAAAACTAGTTTTATTTATATTTTCAGCTCGCGTAAGCCGAAAAATACATAATCAGGCAGGCATGTGAAGGTTGGGAGGGTGGAGTCACAATAGGTGAAATTACATTATCAAACCTCCGCTACACAAATGACATCACACTTCTTGCTGCAAGTG
The DNA here is from genome assembly GCF_003987935.1 of Bombyx mandarina. The sequence continues at coordinate 730,740 of NW_021011618.1, forward strand.
AAATCGAGATGGTGAACGTCCTAGCGCGGATTGAGAACATCAGTTTGCTGTGAGGTCTAAAAATCAATCATAGCAAAACCAAAGTAATGATTGTGGATCGTACCAACAGCGGCAACAGCCTTGAACTACCGGGAACGCTGAACCTTGACATCGAGAGCGACTTCGTCTACCTAGGGTCTAACATTAATAATACAGGATCATGCGAAAAAGAGATATGTAAACGTATAGGGATGGCCAAAAATGCAATGTCCCTTTGCACAAGATATGAAGAGACCGTAACATCTCGCGAAAAACTAAAACCAAATTGGTGAGTTCGCTAGTTTTCTCCATATTCAGTTATGGAGCGGAGACCTGGACATTGAAAAAGGCCGACAGAGACCGAATAGACGCCTTTGAAATGTGTAGCTGAAGGAAAATGCTACAGATTCAATGGACCTTTCGCACCAACGTGTCTATTCTGAGAGAGCTTAATAACAAAACTAGACTTTTCACTATATGCCTTCGTAGTGTGCTGGAATTCTTCGAACATATTACTCGTAAAGAGGGTCACAATTTTGAGCAGCTGATGGTGACACACAAGGTAGATGGCAAACGTCCCAGAGGACGAAGTCCCACGAGATCACGAGATGGTCGGATCAAATACGATCTTCTCTAAACATCACCTTCCACAATGCCCTTCATGAAGCTAAGCAATCGCAGCAGAACCGAAAGTGAGCTGCGGGCGCGGAAGGCCCATTCTCGGCGGTCCGTGCTCGAGTCGTGGTCGAGGCGATTGGCCAACCCCACGTGGGGGCTACGGACCGTCGGGGCGTTTTACCCGGTCTTTGATGACTGGGTGAATCGTGGCGAAGGACGTCTCACCTTTCGTCTGGTGCAGGTGCTGACCGGGCACGGATGCTTCGGGAAGTACCTGCGCCGGATAGGGGCTGAGCCGACGACGAGGTGTCACCATTGTGGACACGACCTGGACACGGCGGAGCATACGCTCGCTATCTGCCCCGCTTGGGAGGTGCAGCGCCGTGTCCTGGTCGCAAAGATAGGACCTGACTTGTCGCTGCCTGGCATCGTGGCGTCGATGCTTGGCAGCGATGAGTCATGGAAGGCTATGCTCGACTTCTGCGAATGCACCATCTCGCAGAAGGAGGCGGCGGGGCGAGTGAGGGAAAGCTCTCCTCACTACGCAGAAACCCGCCGCCGCCGAGCAGGGGGTCGGGACCGGGGTTGTATCCGTGACCTGGCCCCCTAAGAGCTAGGGGTCCCACCCGTTTTGTGCGGGGAGAGACCCAGACGTGGGGTGGCGTGCTTTGCACGCTCACCCGCAATAGGAAGCCGGGTGATGGCAGACCGCGTTCCCCCGACCGCTCTAGGGGAAGGTGTAACGCGGCGCCATCAAAGCGGGCTCTCGGCCCGTTGAACGAGGGAACCGGTGGTCGTGTCGCTGGCGGCCACCGGTACGGCGTCCGTGGGACGGTGGGATGGATGTAATGTGCTCTGCGTCAACCCTGTCCCGCCGTTTCAATAGCCCCGACTGGGCTCCGGCCCGGTCCGAGGTAGGGCGCCGGTGGTGAGCGGCAGGAGTTTTTAGTGAGGTTCAACTCCCACATACCCCACCTGCCGCGCGGGTGGGGATCCGGCGATTTTCTCCTGTGGAAAAAAAAAAAAAAAAAGCAATCGCAGCAGATGGAGGGAAATTGTACGGGAGAAACTGATGCAGCTGGGGAATCACGACCCTCAGTAATGGGGAAAACGACGCGAGGAGGAAGAGAAAACCGAAGAAAATACTAAAATGTTTGCATAGGTGTAATGTAAAAGCAAAACGGGAGTCGAGCCGTCAGTGAAACTCCTCGTAATGTCGAGTCTCACAAAGCCTACATTACATTTCACTTTTACCAAGCGCGCTGAGTACGCTTGACTAATCGCTGTAAACGTTTGATTTAACGAGAACTAGCTTCCAATTTGTCCAATATAAGTATTAAGTACTTACTTGATGTTTTTTTAAATACGATATTTCATACTTGTCTGTTTATAGAGTTGAAATTTTATAAATTTCAATATTGTTTTCCCTGTGGTTTTTTCAGAAACGTTTCAATTGTTTTACTTACTGTTCTTTTCGTATTTTTGACAGCAAAGTTTCCGAAGGTAATTTTTTGTAATCGCAGGCAATTTCAATAATAACTAAATATTTATTTTTATTTCATAGGTATAAGAGCCATTTGAACTCGTCGTGGCCTAAAGGATAAGACGCATGGTGCCTTCGTATCGAGTAATGGGACTGTATCGGTGTTGGAATCCCGCAGGCAGGAACCAATATTTTTAATGAAATACGTACTTAACAGATGTTCACGAATAACTTCGGCGATGAAGGAATAACAGATGATAGGGAGTCTTGTGAGTCCCTATCGGTAGGGTTTTTTTTTCGTGCCGGATCCGAACCTCCTAAGAGGTCATCCTCTCCTCCTCATATCCCATATATGATAGACTGGTCTGCGACTGCGAACCACGGGCCTAAGGATGATCGGTGGGTACCACAACCAACGCCTCTTCCTGCCGTAAAGCAGGAAAGCATTTCGGTTTGTATTATAAAACTGTAACTTAAACTTCATGTCTCAAGGAAGGTGGAAGCATTGACGTTGTCGATGTGTATGGGTTCCGGCAACCAATTAACATCAGGTAGGCTGTGAGCTCGTCCATCTATCTTAAAAATAAAAAGCCTCTTTCATCTAGTCGCAAATATCTGGCTGCCGTCACTTACGTAAGCGAAACCAAAGCGATCCTTACCATAACTTGCACTTACCTCATTTGAATAGAGGAGGTATCTCATTAGAATACTTAAGCGGGATTACCGTTCCCTTTGAACTCGGGTCAAACTTTCTGATTTGCTAAAACTTCTAAATAATTCGACTCGCTTTTGAAATTGTTTTTTACAGCAATAATTCTAGTTACAATTATTTATAATTTTACGTGACATTCCGAATAGCACACAATGGAAAATAATTCAATGGTTTTGTAGATAGGATTTCTGTCTTTACCGACTCAACCTGCGATAATAAAGTTCAATTATGACTATTTCGGAAGCAGTCATAGACAAAAACCGTTTTTGATGGCTATGTTCGACAAAACACTTTAATCTAATCTATAAGACAGTAAAAATATAAACCTACAATATGACAATTGACAAAGGGCTAAATAAAATTCGATGGTTCAAATTTTTGGCTGAAAAAAAATGGAAAATAATATTATGTGGGACGAGAACTGAGCTTGCTTTCGACGTTAATTAAAATATTGGTTAAATTTGAACTCTCAATAAAGCTAGTCATTTCTGTGGATAAATTATCGGGCTTGGGCTGTAACATAATAATTGTGTCAATAGAACGGAAACTAAAATAAAGCTTCAATTAGCTTAAATAGCCTAATCTCGTTGAAAAATAAAGCATGACTTGAGGACACTGAAATTAAAATGATAATATAATTACGTATATCTTTAGAACGTCGCGGGAATCCCCTGGATGTGGTCTGCGGCAGACTCGGTCATTGTGGCGAACCGCAGGAGACCAGTGGATGTTTATGGGCTGATGATAACGATGATATGGTAAGTATATATCATTACATAAAAAATAATTAAAAATTCTAAGCACGATAAAAAAACATGCTTGTAAAGAGTGAAAACGTATTTCGCAATATACTTATTCAGGTGCGATTTGGAAAAGAAAAGCTTAAAACTCAAGAACAATGAACATAGAACTGGAACGGTAGACAATACAGCGACTTTTCACTTCGAACGAGATCCTTTTTGGTGCAAATTTACGTAACAGTTCGTTGGTTACACGTAATATGAATGACAAAATTATTTACGCGGTCTTTGACAGATGTAGGCGAAAAGATATTTCTTCTTCCAAAAGATAATTTTTCATGAATATGACAAAATGAATTTATTTTAAAGTTTTACTTTTCACTGACTACAAGAGAATGTTCTCAATCGGACCGTATGTTTTATTTATGAAATCACTAATCTTTGATCATTCATCAGGATGGGAGTAGTTGGAGGAAAGGCGGGGGTGGTCACTGACCAACAGGCCATTGCCCACTCTAAAAATCGATGGTATTGATGAAATACACTATTATCAAGGTCAATGAACTCCATTTTACGAAGCACCACTTTACATTAATAAAATAAGATAAATTAGTTATTATCAAAACCTAAATATTCTCAAAATCAATGTAGTCGACTCGTAATTAGTACATTAATTAATTCATAGAAATTAAAAAGTTATAGCAGCTGGCTGCTCCCACTACGAAAACTACCTAACAATGCTAATGCATCAGTTTTACAAACTTTAATTAATTATTAAAATCTTAATACTAAATAAACAAAAAATACGTTGTTAAAATCACGGTCCAACAAGCTGCTTTCGGCGGGCTGCTTTGTGAGCTGTTAATTTTTTATAAGTTGCCGGTGAACCATGGGAATCACAGGTGCTTGTTTTTATATTATCCGGTTTATCAAGTTTAAGTCATATTTATACGTCCACCTTGTGGGAACTAACGGTCCACAGATGCTGCTTCAACATATTGACATTACGTTTATTTAACATGAGCTTACGTATTGTTTTACTAAAACCACAGGAAAGTGAGAATAGCATGACTATTATTATTTTATGTGACTTTCTTGCTTTTCTCAAGCTTACAGATTTTGCACCGATAAAACCGAGCACAGTAAGCGAGTTACGTAACATATCCGCTTTCACATTCGCCTTCGTTCATAAACTTTTCATTGTAATATTGAAAACATATTTTCATTGGTACATTTAAATTATATAGCGTGTTTTAAAGGTGTCACCGAATACTGTCTCTGTTTATTGGTTGTGCATCCAGTTCACTATCGAGTGAACTCGATTCGCACGAGGCCTGCTGCGGCTAGCCCGCCAAACTCAGGCCAAGCGTTTGCTCATGGCCAGTCAAAATGTGAAGTTGGCCCAGTCTTGTTTCAAACGTCAACGCGTGTGCACGTGTTATTCCATATAAACATCCTTTTCTCAAAACTTGTTTACAAATAGGTGTGTAATTACGTAGACAAGCGGATAACCGTGAAAGGTAAGATTGTGAAATTAAGCCTGATATATTTGGTGGTTTTAATGCATACGTTATGACAACGTGAGACAATAATAAATTATTATAATGATTGGTCTCGGGTAAACAATATCCATGTGCTAGCTTTTGTTTTTTTAATTTAAAGAATTATAAATTTTTAGCAAAATGGTCTTAATTTTACTAGTTCCTTTAGTATATTTATGTATCCTTATTTATGCGTCCTCAGAAGATATCTTTTAGAAAATAATTTAGATCATCGATCAGAAATGTTACTATGTATAATGTAGTTCAGTAGTAAAAAAATCTGTCCTAAATTTCCATAAACAACAAAAAGGAAGTTAGTTATACGACACATAAAATGTTTTGTGCGTTTATCTATATATTAATACGTTAAGCAAAAACTTTGTACCCTTTTTTACGAAAATTGTGCGGACGGAAGAGTATGAAATTTCCCATACTTAAAGAGAATATAGAGGTGTGCAGAATGCATAAAATGCGTAAAAAATACATTACATCAATAATAAAAACATTACACACACTACCATATATTTGACACACACACACGCATATATATACTCGTTAATTGAAATAAAGTCACTCAGCCCTTTGCTTGTGATTTTAGTGTTAAAATTTATCAACTAACTATGATCATAAAGAATATTGAATTCTTCTTTTCTTTGTATATACTTTTGAATGGTACTTTATATATGTAACTACATAATATGAGCGTTTTTAGTATAAAATCCTATTTAATCTAGTTAGATTAATCTACTAATAAAATCAATAAAATGTAAAATAATAGTGGCGAACGTCCATGGCCTAGTGGTTAAGATGATCGGTGTCTTCAGCCGTATCGAGTTATGCAAGTTGGATGGATTAACATGGTTCAAATTATGCAGGCACGTACCAATATTTATAAAATAAATACGTACATAGCATATGTTCACGAGCGACTACGACGCTGATGGTAATCCATAGGGTATTAAAAATGAAAAAACATAAATACAGATGGAAATTGTTTTTGACACAGGTATATGAAATTTTCCAAAAAAAAGGTCTACAATAGTCAATTCTGTTGGGAAAGATCAAAAAGCAGCAAGCTATACGACATAATAAGTGTAATAACAAAAAAAAAATTATCTAGGTCGTAATGCAAAGCTTAATCAACGTGTTTAAACTTAGTAAAGGACAGTGTAAGCGGCCTTCAAGAACCGTCTATTATCCATTGTATTACTACAAGTTGTTGTGTACTGCGATGTATCGGGGATCCATGACACGCTTTCTACGATAAGAATGGGAAAACTCAAAGTAGACTAGCGATCGGGACTGGTGGCTTTGCGGATTCTTAAATGCAATACGCTCCGTCAATATCGGATATTGGTATTGGATTCCCAAATTGCGTTCGGTCTTTTGGCGAACGTGAAATTTTATCTAAATAAATATATACATTTTAACAGTTTCCCATACACTCTTAAATTTCGTATAGTAATTTATTCTTACGAAATAGTATTAAGCCACATGATATTTTACAACCTGGTCAAGGTTCTGAGTTAGTCGACAGCTGCGATTACATTAAACTGGGCACTATCTGTGCGTGTAATGCCCTACTTTGTAGTAGTATGGCGTACGTAAAACACGTATTGTGATCAGCCGTCGGAGACGTGAACGGTATATCTTTATTGTGATCAGTTCTATAGCAGAATAATCTTCGTACATAGTAACAATCGACGACAATAATCAAATTTATCTTGTGGCAACATTGGACAAGAAACGTCTCGCAAATCGTGAATCGAAGTCGTGATACTCGCAAAGGGGTTAATGTTACAAGTTACAGTGTCCCTTCCTTATAGGGTTAACCTGCCACGGACCGATAGCCTTCCGGGCCCATGAAAGTGCCGTTTACCGCGTCGAAACATAATTTACATCTTGTGTATTGTTAACTTTGTTACATTGTGTAACAATACTCGCATTCAAATGATTGCGGAAACAGTATTCGCGATATAATAACATGTAGGCACACATAGCTCAGTACTCACTACTGATGTGGAAATTTTACGTAACTGAATAAATACATAATACACATCAGCCTGTGCAATGGTTTACGTGAGAGGAGAGGGGAACACGGGCTTAGGCTATCTAAAATAATCCAGGGCTGATGCATCTCCTTAGTAACTTTAGTCGAGATTAGAAGGTCAAACCGGAACACGCCTAATACAAATCGAAATGCAGATTTAAGTAGATATTTAACTTGAAAATATGATGTTTAAAAAATATTAACATGTGAATTTGTGTCAATGCGGGTATGTATTATATAGGTGATAGAAAAATTGAAAAAATAAAAGGACTAAACCCACAAATTTTATTAAAGTACTAGCTGTACCCGACCGCTTCGCTGGGCATTTAAAATATTATTTCTCACCCCCACAAAGATTCTCATCATTAACGCCCCGCAACTGATGTAGGGAGTCCAACACTCCTATAAATATTAGCCTATCCATTAAGCACATGTATTTTCTACATGGATACCAAGTTTCAAGTCAATCGGATGCATGGTTCAGTAGTTATAACGGAACATCCGTAAAAACCAGTGCAGATTTATATAAATATTAGTATAGATAGATAATTTAATTATTTTTTTTCAAAATTATCGGCTGTTAAGTGGAGGTTGTTGTTTTAAAATAAACAAAGACAGGCAATTAGCATGATGGTGTGGGAGAGCTTGCGGCTCGTGACGTCTCCAGTTCCGCTAACCAAACAAGGCGGACGTTCACCGCCCTACCTAGTACCTGCTCATGTTGTACGAATACTGCTCATTAGGAAACTTAGGATAGTAACACCTAGCAGCTGTCCAACGTGAAAGACATTATGTAGGCACACTAGCCGGCCTGTACTTGACTTTTTTCTATATAAAATAAAGCCGTCTTTTTTTTTTGTCCACTGCTGGACATAGGCCTCCCCCAAGCCTTGCCACAAAGACCGGTCCTGCGCTGCCTGCATCCAGCGGATCCCCGCGAACCTCAATAGATCGTCGGCCCGCCTCACATCGCACCTGTTTTAAATAGTCCCCGGAGACTGTACGAACGAAGTCTGAATTCAATATACATATATTTACTAATAATTGGGTATATTATGAAGCCGTACGAGTAGATTCCATCAACTAGATAATTTGCACAGAGAAGTCGTGCGTCCCAGTTTGATGGGTGAGAGTGACATTACACATCAAACTTAAGGCTTCGGCTCGGGTCTCAAGGTCGATGGTGGCATTTACATTGGGATGTTTATGACATCGGCTTGTTAAGGTAGTTTTAAGTACGAATGTGGAAAGCTTTAGAAGAAGAAGTAGACTTAAGAAGAAATGAATCTATTGCGTGAAAGACGATATTTGTAAGAGGGAAGTAAGCGAAGAAATGGTATATAATAAGAGGATTATGGAAGGAGAAAACATGTTGCACCGACCCCAGGTGCCTGGGAAAAGGGCAGGAGATTGATGATGATGTTTATGGACATCAGTAAACACGTAAAACTTGGACAATGAGTATTTTCACTCAAGTAGTGGAGTAAATAAATAAATAATCAATTAATTTATAAGTAACAAATATGTACAAGCAAAATAAAAATAAACCTTACTTAACAGACCTTAACATACCTTGAAATGTAAATACTTTAGTGGATGCGGTAAATTCATGTCGCAACTGGAGTATAGTTAGTTTCCTTGAATTTTTTTATCACGCAGCTGCACGACATTTAAAAATATAATACTAATTAAAAGTTAATCCGTCACACGATGCATGAGTCGCGTGGGAAATGCATGCCGCGACCAATTGTCAATTAATCGGGAACAATATATGTTTCGACATCAATGTGAACACACATTGTATATTACAAGAGCATGGGAATCGTAAACATAGGTTTTACTGGTGGTAGGACCTCTTGTGAGTCCGCGCGGGTAGGTACCACCGCCCCGCCTATTTCTGCCGTGAAGCAGTAATGCGTTTCGGTTTGAAGGGTGGGGTAGCCGTTGTGACAATACTAAGACCTTAGAACTATATCTCAAGGTGTGTGGCGCATTTACGTTATAGATGTCTATGGGCTCCAGTAACCACTTAACACCAGGTGGGCTGTGAGCTCGTCCACATACCTAAGCAATAAAAAATAAATAAAAAAAAACATATACCTAATAGCATCGAAAATATATTCCTAATAGTAATAGTGAGCGAGGCACATAAACAGGTACACTTACTCACTATCACTAATACATTTGTAATGTCATAGAAGTAACGGTACACAATTGTCGAGGCAACAACTCTAACTAACACACTTACCTAAATGTAACCGACGGCTTGTTTGTCGTATATTTTTTTTCGAATCGTGAACATTTCTTAAGAGAAAGTCGATTAAGTGTATTTACCGACAGGTTAAGGCATCATCCGTTGCCTGCGTTAAACTTCACGATATACCTAAAAATTCTACTCTCAAATATATAAAGCAGATGTAGAGATTACAGAATTATAGCAGCTCTAAACTATTTAATTTGATTTATCATACAACGATATAAAATGTATCCTGGGGTCGATGTCCCGATTGTATAGTAATAGCGGTTCTCTTGCCCTTCAAACCGAAATTCATCACTTCGATGCGATGGTTGTATAATTATATTGAAATTAAACTATATTTATTAATTCTTTTTTTTAAAACATTATTTTGAAATTAAACCTTATTAACATCTGAATTGTGGTAACATTGGAAATTATTATATTAATATCGTTATAGAATTTCGTTCAGAAGAGTAATTTATAAAATTTATAATCTACAAAATATACAAGGGACAAAAATAATTTTTAAAAATAAATTAACTTTACTGTTTTGAAACAATAAGAAAAATAATTCGGAAACATTTAAATTATTCGAATCAATGTTAATCTGATTATCAGTCTGGCTTATCAGTTCTGGTTCACTAACTCACGAAGCAACATAAATATCAAAAGCTTTTAAGTCCGGTTGCGAAAATTAGTCTCGTGTTTTTGTTTCCTAATGCTTTTGAATGGAATCACTAATTTTGCAAAATTTTACTAACTCTTGATAAATATATATATCGATCATAATATATTCTATGCATTTTAATCAAAGTTTACGTGCATTCAGTTAATCAATTAATGTTTTATGAGGAACTCAATAGAATTTTGATGACAAAAGCCGCGGATGGGCGCATGCCATCTCACTTCCGGAAAGTCTGCTCACGTCACGCGGAACATGTACTGTCACTATGTAGTTAATTCCATAAATAATAACAATTGCTTCACTAAATGTAGCTAACACTACAATTACTTAATCGATTACATTTATGAGAATAGAGAGACCACGTTAATATTTATGATAAAGAATGTCGTGCAAAAAGCACATTTGTATAGAATATTTAATAAAAAGTCTTATCAAAATCTTGTTCTAGATACAAAACATAAAAAAGAAACGAAAGAAATGATAAATATCTCAATCACGACGAAATATTATCTTATTGCAATGAGCTGTGCATGACATGACAGTTTTTTTTTTCGTTTTTCTACAGATCACTCCTCTAGATTATTAATAGTATCAAACCTACTTAAAAAATCTGAAAACGAATTACAATCTATCTACTTATCAACATATCCATTTAAGCCGATTTTGTAAACGTGTCTGGTCACTGACTGGCGCCCACGTCTGTGAGTCATACATTCGTAATATTATACCAGGTACCAATTATGCTGGCCTCCGTGTAATTCGAAGTGTTGATTATGTTTCCACGTTGCTGTTATTAAACACATCTGAATCAGGCGGTCCACTTTCTCACATGTAGGTGTAACGACATCCGTGCGAGACAAGTCAGATCGAATAACTAGAAGCAACCAGCAATAGTTCCAATAATTCAGTTAACGCGTAGAGAAGGAATGAAATTTCGTATTTACAAATATTTTATTTAAATTAATATTAGTTAAATCTGAAATAACTATTTCAAATATAAGAATGCCGCTTCGACGTCGGGAATGGTATTAAACTGCTATAACAAAGAAATGAATTCAAACGCCCAAAAATATTGGTAATTTTGATAGGTTCACATGTAGCTTGTAATGTAATACGAAGTTGACTGGCAGCCGTAAACCATGTTCTCTCAAGACCGTACTATCCGCCAATCTTTACATTAGTAACGCAATTAGAAATTAAAAGGTAATCCTAGAAATCAAACTAAAATTAAGTTTCAGAATAGCTTCATTTTTTTCTGCAACAATTCCAATACACCCTGTACATGAATTACCACGCAAATCGTAAAGTTTGAAAGCGTCAAATCGATAAATCTGAAACGTTTAGCCACACTTTCGCTAGAGAAAGCAGTCGTACAATATCTTTGTTTTTATATCCGACATGCGTGCCTCAGACTAGACTAGATCCAGTAAGTCAATCGTTAATATATTCGAATGTAAAATTATAATACAATAGAAAGAATCGAGATAAATTTCATATTAACCATAATTATTACTATCACTCTGTGATTTACGAATAATTATGCAAATATAGTTAAAATATGCATGCTTATAAAACAGTACAAAGATTGTTTTGATGTCGTGTAACGGGTCTATTGAAATCTGCTATTTTCGTTCGCTATGTATGCAAAGTCTTAAGCTGCATAAATTCTCTTTTAAGTTTTTTTTTATTGCTCAGGTGGGTGGGCGAGCTCACAGCCCACCTGGTGTTAAGTGGTTACTGGAGCCACCCACCTTGAGATATAAGTTCTAAGGTCTCAATATAGTTACAGTTAAGTTCACGAAGATTGAAATTAATTTATTTCGTTCGAATGACGGTACGAAAACGGCTTAAAAAAATCATGTGACCGTTATGGATCCATTATTTCTGCGGTAATACAGTCATTTGCTTTGTTTCATAAACGTAATTAGTAGTATACGCGATTATCTGCCCATATGGGTATGCCACTATCCTGCCTGTCTGCAACAAAACAGTCACGTGTTCCGGCTTAAAGAGTTTTAAGACCGCCATAGAATATAGTACAATTGAGCACTGGCGTTGACACTATGAGGGGCTCCGGTAATCACTTAACATCAAGGAGGTCGTGAGTTCGTTCTGCTGTCAAAGCGATAAAAAACTATCAGTCTGGCATTGACATTTCACACCCCCGCAGTCACAGTGACAACACACCGAGAAATCGTTTTATTTACAAAACCTTAATAATCAATGAGGTTTCGCCATCACCAGACCATCGATTGCAATAGTATTGACTAACAGCGGCTCACGACGGCTGTGCGTGTTTTTTTGCTTCTGTAAAACGAGATAGCATACGGATAGCGCAACAAATGTTTCGAGCAATTGTTTCCGTATTGCAACAGCTATTAGTAAGACTCCGATAATAATTTACCGCAATCTCGTTTGGCTAAGACAATCGACGTTAATATTTATTTCCTTTGACAATAAATTCGCAGATGTTCTCTTGACGTGGCCGATTTATTAGGTTACCATCTCGTTGTGAATGACGCACGAACATAATCTCAAAGAAAAATCAGACTATAGGCAGCTCGAGCTTAGAATGCATACCATCAATATTAAGCCTAATTATTTTACGGGTTTGATTCTTATCACAGGTTTCAATATATATATTTTTGGAAAGATATTCGATAGCGGGTGTTAGATAAAAGGTACTGATCATTAAAAAACAAAACAGTGCCTGCTTCCAAAGGTATTTTGTAGTTTACTTATTAGTAGATGCTCTCGATACGAGAGTACCTCTCGGTTTCGCAGTTTCAATTTGTAATTGAAATAGAATGAAAAATAAACTACTCATCGATTTTAAGGTTCGTATTGAAAAATTACTCACAAAGTGTAAAGTCAACTTAATTAAAGATCAGTCCAACTGAGTTTCTCGCGGGATCTTCTCAGTGGGTCGCGATTCCGATCCGGTGGTAGACTCTGCGAAGCACTGCTCTTACTAGGGCTAGTGTTAGCAAATTCTCTCAGGTTGAGCACGTGAACTCACGTACCCATCCAGGTGTAGCTGGAATAGCCACTTAGGCTACCAGCGAATAGGTAGGGAAAATAAAGATCAGTACTAATCAAATGGGTAATGGTCCGTCAATTGTGTGGAAAATAAAGCAATCACGTTGTATAACAGAGTAAGCTCGGACTTTCTACTGTGCTTAGAATGCCGACATAAAATAACATACGAAATATGAGTAAGACTCCGATCCCGAATATTAATTATCTTTCACAACGATAACTCTTATTAGTATTAGAATCCGAATCTCGTGGTACTAACTACTACGAAGAAATTCGGGAAGCAATTGCTCTTGAGTTGTTAGGTCTCCTTCGGAGGCGCTCGGACAGTTGTTAGCAAATCCCACCCCTCCTGGCTGAGCCTTTGCTCGCCCACCTGTCCTGGTGAAGCTGGAAAGGCCTCCGGGCCAGCAGTAATCTTTCAATCATAAAAATAAAACTTCGAAGTCTAGATCACTAATCACTGTACCAACGAGATAATAGAGGATAACAAAAAAAGCCATATATCTATGAAGATAAAAACAATAATGAAATTAAAGCTACTATTTCGGTTTGATCTCCCTTTTTGTACTATTATTCATGTAATTGATTTATGATCTCCGACATTTCTAATGCTTTACAGTATTCGTGATGAAAGTCGTCTTTCTGAAATAATATATTGACAATAACAACGCGAGATTAAACCATACAAGTAGTTTTAATTTTGTTTACGACTCGCGAAATCGAAGAATATACTATAAAAATAGTATTGTCTCCAAGTAACGTCTTTCTGTTTCCAGTTTGATAAATCACATGAAAGATGGAGAGCTGGTTGGACGACATCAAACGCGTGAGAATCCCACGACCGAAATTCGGGAACAAGTATCCAGTGGAGCCTCCCAAGGATTACTTAGAGAACAGTGACCTCAGCGGCAAAGCGAGGCGACACGATAACAAAGACTTTGTTAAAGCGACTGAGGAATTACGTCGGACATTACAAGAAAAACTATGACCGCTATTAACAGATATGTTTGTAGCTTCAAATTTCCTCATCTTAATTGAAAAAGAATTTAAGAAAATTCCTTGCCTTTATCACATAAAATCGGTACAAAGATCTATACCTGTACGGATGAGTTCCACCGTCCTGGGTTCTTCTGTTATGAAACAATCATGCATACTGATTTGAGGAATAAGATAGCCGTTAGAAGGAGAACCGTTATTCTAATGTAGTTGAGGCTTTGACCTTATATTTCAAAGGGGAAGCCGTTATCGTAGGTGAGGGGGGATGGGTGATCTGTACAAATGAAAGTCCAGTTTGAAATTATTTATTAATGAAGTTATTAAAATGAACGAGTTCAATTTCTATGACTTGTTAATAATGAATTGAGTGTTTCAAATTTCTGTTGATACACGAGGTATATTATAACTACTTTAGTTTTTTTTTATTTGGACAGTATACATACTATTCTATATAATTTTAAATACTAATCAACGTAAATTCTTTATTAGCTTTCTATAATGAAAACATTCATGATTTACAAAAACTCAATAATTGATCACTGAATGAAGTATTTAGCTTTTGGCAACTTTCCATCTAATCCGTTATGGCAATCATATAGTGCATTTAATTTTATTGGGATGAAGGTAACATGGCACCCAACAATCTCCCCATCAACAAAAAAAGGCTTGCCGCACTCGCGTATCTCTAATTTAAGCTAAGTTTATCTTAAATTAATCAATAAAATGTAATGTTATTCTTTTGTTAGATTTCCATTAATTTAGTTGTAGTAGGAATAAACTGGTATCAGTACCCATTAGTGCGCTGTAAGCTTAGGTTTTTGCGATGATTAAATACACTTTTACGGCTTAACTAGAAATAATAGACTGTAGGAAATTGTAAACCGAACGTAATCAAAGTGAAATTAAACCATAAAACTGTTGTTGATTATAACTCCAATTGCAATTTCTGTCAATAATTGGAAATTGAAAAGTAACGAGCCCCTACCCATCGCAAAGATCCGTCGTTGCTTCACTTTACGAATATCTCTTTGAGAGTATTCATTTGACCTAGATAATTTCAAATATCATAAAGATATTCTTACTTGACCCACTTCATAACAAGTTTGATTGGAAAGTTTCCTTATTTTTATATAAGTCGAAGTAAATGCCAAAACATGTATGGTACGGCTATCACTGTCATGAATTTTTATTGTTATTTTAAACTGAAGTTTTACATTCAGTATTAAATTTACTAAAAAACAAACGATTTGTTATCAACTCATTGTACTGTTTTTGTAGTATGTCAATTATTAACATAGAAAAATGTTTGACTATGACGATTTGAACAAATACTGAGGTTGATACTAGTATGGCAATATACAGCGAATGATACATGTAGAATCTTCTAGAATTCATTATAATATTGCAGAAATATGTCAAAACCAAAAATATTGCATGAATTTTTTTCAAAACCTAAAGTTATGCCATCCTGTCCATTAAAATATTAATATATATTTAAGGATCTGTATAAAATGCATAAATCTCCATACGCCTCTAACTTTTCAAACCCGTTTGACAATTGTATATAGTCTTATTTTTGTAACAGGAAACTATAAATCAATTGTTTTGACTACAGATTGTTACTAATTAAAATACTTTTCATTTAGTTAATAGAGCTTAATTAAGTATAAAACATAAGATTAAAATTTAGACTGATGTTATGAGATTTATAATGGTCCGTTGAATCTCGTTTGATTTTAATTTAGCATTTAATAAAGTGTATTGTGTTATTACATTCTGTTTAATTTAATTACCACACAAAGGTAGTTAAATGTTTAAGTGTGTATTAAAAAAGACAATCAACGGCCTTGTAATGACAAATTGAATTGGTCATATTATCGGAACTGAAACTATTGCTAATTCTATTTTAACAATGTTTTATGTTAATCTAATAAATATTATAGCCTGCTAGCTCATGGCCTATGTAACTGTAGTATTCCGCCACGGTGCCCGTACATACATTAACTCTCTCCAGGTCATCTAATCCCGATTCTGCAGGATAGCTGTCGGAGCACCGTGGTACGTGAGGAATGTAGATCTTCACGACAACCTAAATATAGTACAGATACGTAAGTATCTAAAGGTTGCGTCAGAACGCTACTTCGACAGATCGGCGCGACATAAAAACCCTCTTATCATGGTCGTCGCTAATTACTTATCCGACCGCGACGGAGCAACACACAGCCGCCGTCGCCCGAAACATGTCTTGTCGGATCTCCCGGATTCACTCTCGGTATTTCTAGGTCCCTCAAGTACCGGTCACAGAGCGAACGGACCCATAGATACAGCCTACTGAGTTTCTCACCGGATCTCCTCAGTGGGTCGTGATTCTGATCCGGTGGTAGATTCTGCGAAGCACTGCTCTTACTAGGGCTAGTGTTAGCACATTTTCTCAGGTTGAGTCCGTGAGCTCACCTATCCGTCCGGCCGTAGCTAGAATATCTTCCTAGATTACCAGCGAATAGATAGGGAAAAAAAACCCGTTAGTGTCGTAAATTTACGAAAATATATTATGCCTATGTTAGTCTAGTCTTGGAAGTGAGTATTTACGTCAAAATAGCATACTATTATTCAAACTTAGCGAATAGTGCAAACTTTAATTGACCAACATAAGTCGTATTTTTTTATCGCTTTCGATAGGTCATGGGGCTATTCAGAGGCTATATATCGAAAACTTTATTCATGATAAATGTAATAACAATGAATAAAAGCGTTGCAAAGTTTATGTTCTCAGAGTCGTATACTTCCTGTATCGTTTAGTTAAGTTCGTGAGATGAACACGGCGCCATCATCCTACTGGCACAGAGCCAAATAAGTTTTAGCGTATCTATCTATCAGACATAATTCATACGCACAGAGCCTTTTTGCCGTTATATATTATCTAATAAAACAAATCTAATAGGTCTACATCAATAAACTGAGCAAACAAAGACGCAGCCAACGCTCGAACAAGAATTTTGTCAATGCTCAAAAGCAATAAAATCTACATCGAAATATTGCTTATTTACGTTCTATTGTTTTTGTTTAATTAAAGCCTTTATATTTTTGTTACGTTTCTTCAATGTCTAGATACACCGGATTCTAATATTTTATTATATGTATCTATCTATCTATTGAACCATAGATGAGTGTGTCGTATGGAATAATAAAATCTTTCTATTCAAATTAATGTCTACATTCTCCTTGTTAAAATTTATTTTTTACTTTCAATCATGTTATTCAATGTTCTTAAGCCCCCATAGTAATTTTCTATTCCATACTTCATTACACGACCTTGATAGAAATTGCTAAACGTATCGATAGGTATTGTTTCATACAAGGAAGGTGGAACGTTACTAATAACTTCATCAAAATAGTTAAAATCACTAACGCGTTTTATTGCAAGTAATGTATTGTAATATAATATTCTAATAAACTCATCTGAGAGCGGTTTCGAGTTATACTACGGTTGCACGAAACATGAACTTCCAAAAATCACACTTAGTTTAGTTCTACTCAGCTAAATCAATGCATAGTGTTTGCATTTAAATAAGAGTGTTTCGTTTATAATTATTGTTTAGTTTCCGGAAACTACCTATAATTACTTGTCTTGACCGACTGATTCATTAAAGCAGAGCCCAAATCGTTGGGGCTAAAAACTTTAAAATTTGAAAGCGGTTTATTTATATGTTGTATTAATAACATGTAAAAAAACACTGAAGTAATGGTTTTTGTAAATTTCATCAATAAGAAGGGAAAATCAATGATGACTGGTGGTCAGAAAGGCCGTCCCTTTTAAGGTAAGAAGCACAAATTTCCATAAACTCGCTTCTGGTTAAATAAAAATGTACCCCACATCAGCGCTTCTCCAAATTTTACCCGGTAGGTGTGTAAATTAGGGGACGAAAATGTATATAGGATTTTTTTTATTGCTTAGTTGGATGGGCGAGCTCACAGCCCACCTGGTGTTAAGTGGTTACTGGAGCATATAGACATCTACAAAGTTAATGCGCCACCCACCTTGAGATTCAAGTTCTAAGGTCTCAGTATAGTTACAACGGCTGCCCCACCCTTCGAGCCGAAATGCATTACTGCTTCATGGAAGAAATAGGCAGGGTGGTGGTACCTACCCGTACGAATTCACAAGAGGTCCTACTAGTTCTACCACCAGTTAAAAATTACTTTGTATGTTTATGTATTTTTAACAGTTCATCTGATTGTAATCATACTTGATATAGTTGTGATTGGTACTCCAGGAGAAGCTTCCGTTATAGTAAGTACAATCAAATTTCGATGAGTCGTGAGTGGTTTCAAGAAGAAATTTATATCTATACTAATATATAAATCTACAGTGGTTTTTACGGATGTTCCGTTATAACTACTGAACCACGCATCCGATATACTTGAAAATTGGTATCCATTTAGAAAATACATGTACTTAATGGATAGGCTAATATTTATATGAGTGTTGGACTCCTACACCAGTTGCGGGGGCGTTAATGATGAAAATCTTTGTGGGGGTGAGAAACAATAATGCTAATTTTAAATGCCCAGCGAAGCGGACGGGTACAGCTAGTCTTTCATACAATTAGTGATAATCACAGTGGAGCGGGGCCGAGCTCCGAGAGTATTTTATAATAATACCCACTCACCGCGTCATCATAGTGCTGGGTATGCAAGGCTGTGGTGCTCCCTTCGCGCGAGTTGCAAGGAGAAGAGTGCCGGCGAGAATGTCTACCTTCTTCTTCGTACTCCTGCATATATTCATAAAAATTACAGCAATTGTTTGCAAATATAACAAGCATTTTGTTACAAAATTAAAACACGCTGTCAGGCTGTTTTACTCTATTTTGTTGTAATTCCCTTTATGAAGGTGAATCCAACATTCATTAGACAGAACACAAATGAAAAATATTAAAAAACCACATTCATTTTATAGCTTTGATATAATATATACGCTAAGAGTTTATCTTTCTTATATAGTAATAATGCTCTAAATTAATTGCTGCAAGCGACTAAACACATACTTTTCTAAGGACATGTGATGCAAACCCTGCACAGAAAAAAATCAACAGCAAATTCACGCGTTATTATTTAAAATACGCCAATTTTTCACAAGTGCCGCAACAAAGAATAATTAAAGCATTACCACCGCCTACAAAATATAAAGCCGCGTGGCGTGCAACACAACAAACTCACATAAAAGAAAACACTAATGAAGTTACAGTAGATGTGAACTTTATGAGGGAGTGTGATGCAGTGAAGGTATGAATTAAGACTGCAGGGAGAGAGTCCACCAACTGTCTCGACGGTGCAATTGATTTTTCGCGCTATTTTTGCATGGTGGCACAGTTTCGTCGGGGTTAAAAGTAAAGCTATTGTCGTACGAGTATTACACACACCCTTACATTTTGATTATCTATGTTACCTCTACCAAACCGCACAACACTCAAACGACGTCAATAATCTTCTAAATACATTTGTGGCTTAGTCTCACTCTCGCATTTATTATTTTCAGTGCATTTATTTCATTATTTAACAACTTTAGGGTTGCTTTTGAATTAATTTATTACAAAACGATGATTCGTAAAGATAATAATAATTGAATAAATGTTTTAGAAGCACGTGTCGATATACTACAGAATTTTCTCTAGATGTTTTACTATTAACTAAGTAGTAACCTATTGTTTTCTCTTTTGCTTCTAACCAGAAATAAAAGTTTACCCAGATAAATAAACGGATTAGCTGACGACCCACCTCTACTCCACGACTTCTCAACCCAAAGAAATCACAACATAAATGTCTGCTATTCCCCTTGTCTCTCCTAATAAGGAAAAATTGTACCAAAAAAAGTCTCTGCTATCGTTAAGTTTTTATAGTACTGCATAAAGAAGGATGAGTCTATCAGAGTCCATAGACAAGCTCACCGGGAATGTTGCCACTCACCTTGAAGCGGGTCTATTGGTCTATGGATAATAACTAAATCCTAACTCAAGACAGAACACATGATTGCGTCACCTCAGAAATAGGCGGAATTATTGTATCTTATTCACTAATTTGTACTTTTGTTATATCATTGAATAATATTTATCAATCAATAAAAACCTTATATAAGTAATTTAATTTCGAAAAGAAGAAAGTGATAGTCAGAGCAACTATACTGAAACATAGAACATTGTTTAGATAAATAAATATATAAACGTAAAGAATGTACGTACGATCTTAATCGCCTACAAAATAAAATGTACAGGCTCATGACAGAAATTATAAAGACAAACACTATTAATTAGGAACCATTATACAATTATAATGGTTCCTAATACTTCCTACTACTACTAAAATATATCGATTCACTCATAATATTGTAGAAAAACAAAAAGAAGATTTTCACTTGAAGACAGAAAATTGACGTTTCAATGTTATTCTTATTGAGACTTCAATTAATGGCTGTACCGTCTTGCAGAACGCAATACAGCTTCGCGGCAGAATCAGGAGGTCGATGATGCCTACCCGAGCGGGCTCACAAAACGGCCCACCCTGACCGGAAAATTCAAAAATTCTTCCGAAAAAGATGTCTTCTTTTAAATCTGGATTGATGAGATTTTATGATAAAGGTACTATTTTATTATTTAACTACAAAAGTGTTTCAAGTTAAAAGCATTAGACAGGTGCGCGACAAGGGCGTATGTCGTTTCGCGTGTTAGTCACTACTTTGCTCTTTAGTTACAACTAAAAAACAAAGCAGCAAAATTGTGATCGTTTACCCTCGTTTTTGAACACATTACTTATTATTTATGTACCGACAATCACGCAATTTTCGGGCGTAACAACCTTCTGAAAATGTTTTTAATTATCTATTTTCAACGTTCGTTACTATAATTTATCGATTTTACTATACACAATAAATACATAGCAAGAAATAATTATGTTCACCATAATCATTAATTGCAAAATACTTTAAAGTGTGAAGTCTTTTATTCATTGCAAGATAAAGATTTGAAATCGCAGCTATTCTTACTGTAACATGTACATACATATTAGTATTACATATCAGAATCCCATACATAATAAAATATCACACACAGCCATTCTTAGGCGGTTCTCTTAAACACATTACGAATTGAAAATCTTTCTTTTACTTGAATTCTGTAGATAAACATCCTCATGACCTACATACGCCATTCCATTATTGTTTCATTAAAAATGTACGTGAAAAATAAAAGGAAAAAGGAATTTTACTACATAGAAATACCTTCTAGCTACACAGGTACCTACTATTAGGTCATTTCATATGAAATTAGCGGTTTTTCGTACTGACCACTTTGATCTGAAATATCTCCTCTTTCGTTAAGAATTCCAAATCCGAATTTTATTTATTTTTGTTTTGTTTTTATTTTCAAAGTCTTCGTTCTGGAAATTTCAACTCTCAGAACCAACCCCGTGGACGACCGGAGACCAAAGTAGAAAATTAAGAATTAAAGACTTATGGAAGCGGATCCATCACAAAGCACTTCAGAGATAGTTGCAGGCTTCGGAGTAGATGATAAAACTGTATTAATCCACTTGAAGCAAATCGGGAAAGTAAAAAAACTTGAATGATGGGTACCTCATGAAATGAGTGAATTGAACATGCAAACACGCGTCGACTGCTGTGTTACTTTGCTCAACCGACACAATAATGAAGGGATTTAAAATCGAATTATCACTTGTGATGAAAAGTGGATACTGTACGATAATCGGAAGCGCTCGTCGCAATGGTTGAATCCTGGAGACCTAGCCAAATCCTATCCTAAACGAAAATTTACTCAGAAAAAGTTACTAGTGAGTGTTTAGTGAACTAATGCCGGTGTAGTTCACTAAAGTTTTCTAAAATCTGGCCAAACAATTACGGCAGATATCTATTGCCAGCAACTACAAAACATGAAGGAATAACTAGCTGCTAAACAACCGAGATTGCTCAATCGCTCTAAGTCACTGCTGCTTTATGACAACGTAAGACCACACACTGCATAGCAAACAACCAATAAGTAACATGAGCTACAATTGGAATGTCTGCGACATCCACCGTACTCCCCGGATCTTGCTCCAACAGATTACCATTTTTTTCGGAATTTACAAGGAAAAAATTCAACTCCGATGCGGCAGTCCAAACCGCCTTCAAAGAATTTATCGATTCTCGCCCCCATGATTTTTTTAGTAAAGGGATCAATGAACTACCTAACTACCTACTAACTTTAAGATGGCAAAAGTGCATAGATAACAACCGTGCATACTTTGATTAATTAAATATATTTTACAAAAAAAAACAGATTTTATATTCCGCCCGTACAAAACGCCAGTTTCATATACCTAATTTTTTTAGGATAGGCATTGCTTATATTTGGATGCAATAATTTATAGACTTTAAACGTTAAAACAGATTAGACCTTTAAAATCGATAGTTTATTCGGTATATTTGTATATGTATTGGTAATAAAATATTATTACCTATCTATTATTATTATACCTATGTATTACACACAAAATACACACATACATATAAAATAACCTATTAAATAAAGATTGACTTCATTATTTACACTTTCTTCTGTAGTAGGTAGAATGTGTATTCTGACAAAAAAATCCAGGGTTTATAAAGTAATTTTTAAAAATACCTATTATTTTTATGTAACATAGAGCGAAGTTTTGGAAAATGACTTGTCAAAATAAAGAATAAACCTAAATGTGTTCATATTTTTCTAAAAGCACTGGTCAGCAGTATTCACGTTGGCAGCTGTCAAAACATCCGGTCAGCAAGGAAGTATTGGCATATTGATAAAAATCGAGCAAGACTTATGTTTGGTTTTGTGTTTTCGATGTCGATGCGCCGTAAAATTTGCACAATTGTACATAAAATAACCCACAAAGGTTCTTTAAAATGAGATTATCATTCGATAAGGCTTCAGGTAGACCGTTAAGCTCCGTTTATATTCGTCCTTATAACTTGATTAAGAAATGGCTAAGAAATTATGGCTTAGAAATTGTTCGTCGTATATTTTTTTGTTGAAGTTTGAACTTCAGCTTTGTAAATACTTCATGAGTACCTTTTCTTTTCCATCAATGGTGGTTACTGTTTACTTAATGTTTGTATTACTTTTCATAAATCGAAACGATAAATATTTTATATACGGAGCTTTTGTATACGGGGTTAATTAAAACTATTGTACAGCTTTAAGCAAAAAAAAAATTAAATGTTCATCAATTTCATTATTTTAAGAAACCTTTAGATGATCAAAGAACGGGAATAGGCACAGTAAAAAAAAATTAAATGTTAAATCAAAACAAAAATTATTATACCTTTGCCATAGCTCGAACATCCATGGGCAAATAATCGCGAAAAGCGACGCGGCGCCGCCGGCGGGACGTCATCTCGTCCGCCCGCCGGTCCCGGCCCGCGGTCTACGTCAGCACACCCGCCCGCCCTAACCGACAACTCGCTACTGAGTAGACATGTGTAAGTAATGCGAGTGATATTACTCGGGTAATATTACTCTACGATGTAATGCAACATCACACATTACGCGAAGGAAACAAACATCACACTATCACCCAACATGTTTCTTTCTTTGTCGTGTAATGTTGTTTAGTACACGAACGGAACCGAGCGAGCGAGACAAACCGATCGACGCAAAATAAATGAGCAAGCGACACGGAATTATTCCTAGTGATTTTGAACCGTATGTCCTGGCCGCTAGGTACATTTTTATACCTATGGTACGTCTGAATTTTAATATAGGTATTTGTGTTTATATTTTTCATGCGGCCAGCCGGTAGCTCCCCGCAAGTACTTACTTAATTTTTTATTCGCAACTTTTGTAAAATCGCTAGTCGCTCGTAATTGTTTAGTAATATTTCATATTAATTTTTGTGTTTGATTTGAATTACTTAAGCACTTGTTTGAAGATAGTTTTATTATTTGTTTTAATGCGTGTTTAATAAGTGAAAGAAATAACGGCGTCTAAATGAAAGTACAGTCCTCCTTGGATGCACTTTGAGGATATCGCGCCGAAACAATGCATCTACTGCTCTCGTATATTAACATTATTGTCGAGCTCAATTTGCAGTCTAAGTCGCCATATGAAATCCGTTCATCCCACAATAAATTATATTAAGTAAAAAATAAAATTATTATATTATTAAGTAAGTCAATCTCTGTCAAGTAATATAACAGTGTATTACAATACAAAGTTCATACTTTGTATTGTAATACACTACTGTAATGACACACCCGAATCATTACCTAAGTGATGTGTTTATACACATCACTTAGGTAATGATTGATGAAAACATTACACATCACTCTTAACATTACTCGGTGCGTTCAATAGATACTGTGACGACGAATACATTGTATCTATACACCCGAATCATTACCTAAGTGATGTGTTTATACATATCACTTTGAACGCACCGAGTAATGTTAAGAGTGATGTGTAATGTTTTCGAGTAATATCACCTATCTGTAAAAGTGATGTCATATCACATTACATTGGGAAGTGATGTTTTGCGCAAGTCTACTACTGAGTACTGAACAATACTGAACTTACTCAACTCTGCGTCCTCCTTATTTGAAATTACGGGATTTTACGAAGCCCCTGGTGCAAATAAATCCCGGAAATATTTGAAATTTACGCAACCATTTGACAGTTGCCGTAATATTGTATTGTTGACCCGCAAAGGTCACACGTGTCTGTAATGGTTCCGACCTTCGATCAACAATAGTAACTAGATAAAGGGATACGTACAAAATTAAAGCAAAAACTGTCCGCGTGAATATATACTTATATAGCTACATTCGTTTACTAACAAACGGAGAAAAAAGTTTTGAAACACTTTTACTTTCAAACTAATAACAACTATGGCACCTAGTAATAAAGTCACAAATCTCCAAAACATTATCTAATACTTACGATCATTCGTCACATAAAACGAGCAAAGCAATAAATTACTCCTGTCACTTACCAATAAAAAGACATATTTTAAACAACTTTTAATGTTAAATCAATCTTAAGGTGCAACAAATAAAGTAACTTTTCCCTTAATTGCTCTGAGAACTAACATCGTTTTGCTTTATTTATTTTTGCTTCTTGAAATGCCGATTTCTATTTACTACAGGAGGTAAGGGAGTCGCGCTTAACACTAAAATAATTTATTAATGAATTAAAGTAAAAGTTTAGTTGTTTACTTTTTATGTTTTGGAAATGTATGTTTGTTAGTATCTATACATTACTTATTATTTTATTAGCGTTACGTTTTTGTGTAATATATATTTTTAAGTTTTCGCGACCAGTGCACATAATAAAACAACGTTTAAACGGTTTCAAGCGTGGTATTTTTATTACAATGTTTCGGCCACATTTCAGTAGCCGTGAGCACGGAAGGCAAAGATGTCCAGTGTCAATAAGCGGAGTTCTTAGCTGGCTTATAAAAGTCATCTCTTGTTTCTCTGGCGACAATCGAGATCCATTCTGCACACGTGATTGCTAGGAAAGCTAAAATAAAAATGGAAAGCTAAGTATCTAATGAGAGTCCAACAAACAGACACAAAAGCAGCATTAACCAATTTTAACCAACTAATTTTGAAGTGCTGCTAACAAATTTTAAAAAATTATTACAACACAAATCTACTCCATGCATTTACTGTTCTGTTAAGCAAAAGTTTGTCCATGTGTTGGCCGAGCCTTGGCCAACATTTGTAGCGGTGGTTAAAAATCGGTAATTTTGTTCAAAATTTAATATTATTTATAAGTATAAAGCTTACAATATAGTTTATACTTCATGTACTTACCGAAAGTAAGATACTCCGGCCGTTAAATTGCTTATTCGGGCCTTATTCGGGCCTTATTTTTGCAACTTTTGAATACACACTGCGGTATTGTGAGACGGGTTGACATTGGCTGTGTTTGAAGTGAACTAAACAAAATAAGAGCTCACATTTCAAGTGCGCTGTTATTTGACGAGACGGATTTTATGCACCGACCCGAAATCTAGTTACTATTGTTGATCGAAGGTTCCGACATGTTGGGCTAAATCTATTGTAATTGAATGCGAGACAATTGTATTCGCTCGGAAATATTACTATGTCATTTTTAAAAAAACTTTGTAATAGAGTCCTATAAGCTTAGTGGATCCCCCACCCACAACTCAGCCGATTAGAATGCCGCTCCCACATAGTGATATGCTGACTCACTGTTTTCGTAAAACACAAATTGTTAAAATAAAATAATTAATTATAAAATAAAAAGCAAAAATGAGATTTTTTTTATTCTGCAATTTGTCGCCTACTAATTGTACCAGAATCTTAATTTCATGACAGAGAAAGATGATAAGTGATTAGTTTTAACTTCGTAATGATGACTTAAAACATAATTAAAAACTTATAGATCCACAAGAACGATCATCTTTCAAGGTTCAAGTGAAATCTACACATGTGGACAATGATTTTTTATTTCGCAATATAATAGCTTTGAGCAATATTACCGCGCTTTAATTTAATAAAATCACTGCTATTAATTAAATTGCCAAAATGAGTTTAACAACCTAATTTCCCCCGTCTGTCGCGAGTTGATTGTAGTTCATTTTCAACACAATATGGCCGCCTGCATAACGATAGATTATATATATACCCTTAAAATCGTGGTAATACTTGGAGACGCTCAGTACATAGCAAAGGAACGACAAATAAAAGCAGAAGGTGAGATTTAGTAAAGCAAACAACAAGGGCTTCCAAAATAATGTCATGAAGACCACGACAGATATAAATGAAAATATAACTGAGAAGTATAACAATGCTCTAAGACGGCTTGAATGGAAAATTAATCGAGTCTATATCTAAAAATATAGTTAACATTACCGACAACAAATGATTTTTTTCGAGCCAAGTTCCCGGCGTATGGGTTTTCCTTATCTTTGTATCATATCAGAATGTTCTTTGGCTGAGGTCTCCGTATTAACTTCAGGGAAAAGCCTGAACTAACTATATTGGAATGATTTCTGACTACTAAATAAGACGCAAAGCAAGACGATATTGCTTGTAATATTTGTTTTCATGACAAAATTCGACATCTTAACGAATCTTGGCATCTTGAATCCGAGAGTTTTGCTAACTTCATTAATTTATTTATAAACACTCATAATAATGTGAACCAAGCATTTCTGGGCCACAAATCTTCGTGAAAACACAATATTCGAATATTTGAGTTTAACAAAAATATAATTAAGTTTACTGTATCCACAACGAAGGGTCCGAAGGGCAATTTCCTGCGAGTGGAGTGACATTCAAAAATAAATTGTCTTTGTAATAGTATTGTCATATCTGGCTCTCTGCCTATCCTTTAGAAATGGAATGAGCAAGTTAATTAAAATAGTTTAACTGCTCGTACCCGCCTATATTTTCCGATCAATGCCTACTTGTTTAGCGGTTACAGAATGGACATCAAAACGCAAAAGTCATCGATCAAGAAAGTGAGTTCCGTGATCATGGCTCAAGACCCATCGACCTCAATTATATCTACATATATATATAAAAATTAATTGCTGTTCGTTAGTCTCGCTAAAACTCGGAACGGCTGGACCGATTTGGCTGATTTTGTCTTGAATTATTTGTGGAAGTCCAGAGAAGGTTTAAAAAGTAGATAAATATGAAAATGCTCGGAATGAAATAAAAATAACAATTTTGTTTTTCTTGGATGTGTCCCCCGTCGGACGGATTCCTTTTGTTTGTTTTAAGTTTATTTTATGTAAAAGTTTAGGTCTTTTATTTAACGATTGAGGCACTACGAAGTCTGCCGGGTCAGCTAGTCGTAAATAAAAAATACTGATACAAGCTCATATAAGTTCATAATACGATTTATCAGCAGTACTGTAATATGCGCTATAGGTTCCACAAGAACTCTGAGGATGTTTTTGAAATAGCAATCGACCAAAGAAAATTCTGTAATATTACTAGAGACCGCCTTCATCGACAATGCATTATTTTTCTAACGTATCCTTCCGTGCTGCAATTAACTTCCAAGGTGTTTTCCATGTGCTCTAATATGTACTTCTTGATACCGAGTTTGAAAGCTGGTCAATAGTGGCCAGTTTTTTGGCCTTTTTTTGAGACTTTTTGGCGGGAACGCGAGGAGCGAAGTTGTGTGATTTGTTTTATTTTGTTTATTTAGTGTTTCTTCAGGTTTAAATGTATAATAAAGGTTGTTTATTAACTGTTTAATATCTGTGAAAGTGCACAAATGTGGGAAAATGTAACAAAGTCGCTGAACGTAATTTCTCCAGATCTTGCAAAAAGTCCACTGAATAATCTCAGTAAATGACCACCATTTTACTGAGATTATGTTTCATTCCATATCGTCTCATTTCATTTCATTAATTTCATCCCAGTTGATAATGTCTCAAATTAATCATCTTCATTTCATTTCACTCCATATTATCATTTTTTCAAAAAAATAAAAATAAAAATTAAAATAAAACACGACTTAAAGGTCTTAGTTACCAGGTCACAAAATCCCTTAAATAAATATTGGGCATTAATGTTCTCGAGCGATGGAGACCACTCACCATCACGCGTGCAGTATACCTGCCTGCTGTTGCAGATAAAAAATAGGAAATAAAACATGAAAAGCGTGAAGTTAAAAAATAATCAAGGCGATGGGGTAACGCAAAGTCGCCGTGGCCCTAAGCATGTCTTATCGGATCCTCCTGATCCACTTTCGGTGCTTTTAGACAATCCAAGCACTGGTCACAGTTCTCGTCGAACTGGAACGAAGAGTTCGACGTACCTCTTGTGAGTCCGCACGGGTAGGTACCACCACCCTGCCTATTTCTGCCGTGAAGCAGTAATGCGTTTCGGTTTGAAGGGTGGGGCAGCCGTTGTAACTATACTTGAGACCTTAGAACTTATATATCAAGATGGGTGACGCATTTACGTTGTAGACGTCTATGGGCTCCAGTTACCACTTAACACCAGGTGGGCTGTAAGCTCGTCCACCCATCTAAGCAATAAAAAAAAACCTACGCACAACTCATTGAGTTGTTCGCCGAATCTTCTCAGTTGGTAGCGGTTCCGATCCGGTGGTTGATTCAGCGAAGCACTGCTCTTGCTAGAGCTAGCAAATTCCCTCAGGTTGAGCCCCGTGAGCTCACCTATCTAGCAGCACGTAATTGGAATACCCCGTTAGTAGAATACCAACGATTAGGAGAAAAAATAAAAAATTAACCACAACGTTTGAACGACGGGAAAATAGTGTTTATTTAACGAGTGAAAAAGGATAAAACATTGTCTTTGCGTGTTTGGCTCTACATTTGTTTATTTTTTATATTTGTTTCACTTATCTAAAAACATAATTTATTAAAACTGAAGAATCCAAAAATGAAACTGGGCTCGTCCGGGATTTGAACCCGGGACCTCTCGCACCCGAAGCGAGAATCATACCCCTAGACCAACGAGCCATTGAACAATGGAGCTAAAATTACAAACTAAATTTATACGCATGTAGTAATGACGTCATTTTTAAATAGTTAAATACCGAGTAAAATTTTTTTTTATTAGGGAATTTAGTATTGCTAGTTCATTTTCCATTTAGTAATAAGCGCTCAACAGAACGGCTAAGCATCACATCCTCAGTATGATCTCCGACTGAGATCCAAGGTTTAAGTGTCCATAAATAACTTTATCATAGCTGGGAGAAGTCATTGCGATAGAAATAGATGAAATGCTCGCATCCATGAGGGTTTGAAACGCTCCCTATCGTCAGTTTGAAGCTAGGAGGGCAGTTAGTCAGGAAATACAAATAAAAATACTATTACGGACGAAAGAAGTCATACTAATAAAATTTCTAGTAATAGACGGAGATAATAATATATAATAAATATTTTTAAACGGAGTGCCATACACTCATAAGAAGATCAACTGTTCAATACAAAGAATGTTTTATAAAAAGTTTCCGAAAAAATCAGAACTATTTTATCAAAATATTTGCACGCATTTGAAAGAAAATATTAAACAAATCTATTCTATACTAGAAGAGTTGAATACAATATAATTGGCCGCTATTACCGAATTCGAAACACAAATGCCAATCAATATTCTCCGCAAACCACTTTACGAAATGAAATTATAAATGTACTCAAACATAATTTTGCCAGATTTACCCAACCATTGTTATATTGTACTGGAAATAACGGCCATAATCGTGAGCGGTGTTATTTCTATTCGCTAGCCGTTTTCAAATCATGCAAGAAGTAGCGAAGATATAAAGTAATACAGTGGAAATGCC
Source organism: Bombyx mandarina (assembly GCF_003987935.1). Next base: position 761,192 of record NW_021011618.1, read on the forward strand.
GAGGTGCCACTCCGACTAAAGCTACTTAATTCGTTTGAAAATTTAAGTAATAATGTGTTCGATGTTATCTGTGATGATAGATAGATGTAAAAACCAAAGCGAAACTGAGAAAATGTATTATAAGCTCTTGAAAATCGTCAGGTCAACACTATTTCGGCTAATAGAAAGGGTGAATGAGCCTGCGATGAGTTTGGCGAGTGACACCTTGGACACCGCTATATAGAAGGCATATAGAAATGAATGTGGTTGACAATAAATTCGATATGTGTAGAAGGTAATTCTGGCAAAATCACCTCGTGTGGTGGCTCCAAGTCGTCGTCCTGAGGTGCGTCTGCCGCCCGCCACGTGCGCCCGCTCCTGGCCCACACACATACAACGCTCACTGTTTGTATACAACGCTATTAACCGTTCCAGAAACATTGTACACACTACAAAGGTTTTAGCTGATAATACCGAAGATATTACCACAAATACGGGATAATATCTTTGTACAAGAATAATTAAATAAAACTTCAAAATTAGTGCTCCTTTTTGCGAGAAAAAAAAAATTTAATACTAAAAATTATTTGATTGATCCTAATGACTGAATGGTATCGTTACTGCTGGTTAGACGTAGATTACTCTCCGAGTTAACTGGTGATAAATTTTAAATAACCCTTGCGGATACAGGACAGCGGCTATAAATCTGCCCGTGACAATAAACGTGAACATTTACATCGCTATAAAACAATCGATTCTAATACTGTATAAAAGTGAAGTTTGGCTTCACGCCAATGAGATGTTCTCTTAGTGATAGAGGCGAATGAGAGGGTCGTGGAAAGATGCAGGTAATTCTTATTTGGAGTGTAAAAGAGCTGACAAAAGAGGACGCTCAACAAGAACTCGGTTTTGCATTGAAGATTTAATGGCACTTTAGGATTTAAGGGCCTTCATAAAGGCTTTGGCGCCGTTAGGGGATTTACGTATGCCTCGTTGATTACGAGAACCGCGTTCACACTCGTCCCTAGAGAGCTAAAATGTTTTATTTTTTATTTTGTGTCACAGATGCGGTAATTGTATAATACCTTAAAGAATTTAAAGTTATATTATTCAATCAAGTTTCTGAATTGCGGTGAATTATTCACCTGTAATTATCATGCGGCGGCAAGCCCAATCCGGAATCCTCGGATGGAGAACGGTGATCGGCCACGAGAGGAGCCTCCACCGCTACTTCCTACAAACAACAACTTCGACGCTTATCTGGTGCTTTTATTCTTATAAATTTGATCAATATTGTGAACGATCTTGTTACGTTTATTATAGATCAATAACTTTTATATTACACCATCCATGAAGTCCGCTATAGGGGATGTGAAATGAATGAATTTCGAATAACAACCACAGACACTATCATAAACATTAATACATTTAAGAAATACTGAATTCTTAACATCGACAACAGATCTCAAATTAAAAACATAAAGGCGATATAATGTCTACTATTGAAAGCGCTCAAACTATAGACAAGAACTAGACATGCCGTATATAGAGAAGGAACGTTTAATATGTGTGAGCCCTTACCGGGTCGTGCAATTCGTGCATCGTCGATGATGGCAGCATGTTGTGACGCTCGCTGCCACGCTAGAAACAACAGTAACCGTCAGTGTCGTCATGTCAATGGACATGACATTTGAGGTGCCTAAATGAATCATTGTAGTAATTTCGTTCAATAGTCACTTGTTTTTTTATAATTCAGTGGCCTTTTAGGGCATTTCAGTTTTTCTTAATATCAATAAAATGGCGGGAAATTGCTGAAGCATCAACTTGACTATTGTATTATTGTTTGAAAAAAATGCTCATTTATATTTAAATAAAATAAATAAAGATTTCCATTGATGTTCATACTGTATGAATGGGGGAATGTAAACAAAATGATCCCGAAAACGGAGATGAAGTTAGGTTTTTTATTAAAGTTCCAAAATCACGGTTGAAACATTGGACTAAAATCAATTGGCGCAGGGAATTCAGTCAGGTGTAACGTCAGCTTTATCCACATTAAATAATAAAATTATAAAAAACGTGAAGTATTTAATACTAGCATGCTACTTTACTACTAACCTACTAGGTACTACTTTACCACTGGACATTATTTCGTACAATTCGTTTTCGGTTTCGGGAACGATCATTTCGCACTGTATAAAGTTTCCCTTTACATTCTGATCGAATACCTCATTCAGTAAAGCACAGTCACAAAACTGTTAATATAATCTGCCTACGTATTTCTAACATACTAACGACACTATATAGGAATAAGCCTCCTTCAGACGAAAGAAAGCCCTACAAGCGAACAAAATGTCGTCAACTCTTTGATCTCAAATTCTCAATGGACATAATGAGATAAAAGAAAGCTTTTGACGTTCCTCACGAGTGATTCACTTCAACCCTCTTACATAAGTATGCGGAAATAGGCCTGCCGTTATCTTGAACAGACTGCGGCGTCTTTGAGAACACAAATAATGTCGTACACATGTGTGATATTTAGAATGAAAAACAAAAAATGTCGATTTTAATTTAATATACCGTAGGCGAAAGTTAACATTTTAATCAATGGACATCTTTATTAATATATAATAAACGAGTTTCCGATTCGCCCTATGGTAAGTAGCTACCGAAACATAATGTAACGATAACCACCTTGATCTATTAGTCTGTCAGAAGGGCTGTAGCAACTGACCAACACTTTAAAATGATAGATGAAACTACAGGAAATCCAATTCAAATTCAAATTCAAAATCATTTATTTCAACTTAGATGTCAGTATGACACACTTGTTGAATGTCAAAATACAAATAACAATGTTAACTCTACCACCGGTTCCAAAAAAAGCCACAGTCCCGAGAAGAACCGGCGAAACAAACTCAGCGGGCTTTCTTTTTTTTTGTTTTTTCTCAAATATTTTCTTTTTTTTAAATAAATAAAAATATTTACAATAAAAGAAAAAAACAAGTCAAAAAATTCAATTAAAAAAAATATATATAATGAACAAAAATACCCTAATTGTGGTAGCCACAGGAGGGTACCACTCTAGGTGGAGAATCCCTCCGTGCTTCCACCTCGGTGGGAGCATGCTGCCCCACGTATTCTGGGGGGGGCAAAGCATGCCACGATGAAGGGGGCTGTGCGACGGGCAGCGGAAAACCCGTCGAACCGAGATGTGCCAGCGCTGGCTCGACGCGCTCTGCGCTCGTCAGCGACTGCGAGGCGGCTGGCCCGAAAGGNAAAAAAAAAAAAAAAAAAATTGTGGTAGCCAGGATTACGACATTACTCTGTCACCCGCAACAAACATCGTAAATGTTTCATTACACATTGTTCCGAAATGTTTAGTTCAAACGTTTTATTTATATAAGCGTAAACCTCTTAAAAGAAAATTGAAATTAAACGTATATTTAATCAGACCTAATTAGTTCGAATTTTACTTTTAAGTTCTTAAAAAAATAATCTCATATAAATGTAATAGCAAATGACAATGCTCGAGTAGTAGAGTTGAATTAATAATAATGAATAAAAATAGAAAAGGCTCAACGTTTGTCCACAACCTGCATACAAAGAATATTTTGGTCATGTTGCACGCAGGGATACCAGCAATTTGGAACGCCTTGTGGTGACCGGTAAAATAGAGGGAAAAAGGCCTAGGGGTAGAGGTTCCAAACGATGGTCGGACCAAATAGCAAATAGGAGGATCTGTCAGCTACGCACTCCACCAAGCTACAAAACGGGATCGATGGAGACAGCTAGTTGACGGAATCGGACGGAGTTCACGATCCTCAGCAGTGAGGGACCGATCGGAGAGAGAGAGAGAGAGTTGAATAAAATGTTCCGGCATGCGTTTTACAATTTTATCATATTTCTCAAAACTTTTCAAATCTAATGATACAGTGATGGTTAAAGTGATAATTAAAATCATATGCGTTTGTTAATTAATTTAGGTTCATAAGTGTATTTTCAAATCTAATACGACAAATCCTCTATTAGTTTAAGTAATGCACCTTCAGATGGTAGTCGCCAGATTCGTCGCCTTTTCTATAAACAAGCTCATCGAAGCGAGGTCTGTCTTCCGGCACCATAAACTCGCGGATCTCGGTAAGTAAAGTATACTGCAACAAAGTTATATTTACTTTGTAACACGAAGGATATTTTTACCATGTTTTTTTTCTTGCTCCTTCCGTCTATTTAATAAATATTTCATTACATTAAGAGAGCTGTGGTTGAGATAATTAACACAACAGTAATTCATTTTATTTGCAGCAGTATTAAGTGAATTGATTTATAAATTAGCGATTTATGTCAAATATTCAATTATCAATTTTCGCTAAGTTTGGTAAGTACCTCATGGATAACAGTATAACCAGGACAGATCCAAGCCACTGCCTTTTTTCCACGTCTCAATCACACATAGATAAGGTTTTTATTTATTTAATAAGAATGTAATGTAAAATGTAATAATAATTATAAATTTAATGACATAATAAAATACCCTTGCATTGTAATTTACCTTCTGCGGCGTATCTAAGAGATCTCTTAGTACTGTAAGGAATGAGTCGGGGTTGAGTCTTCTTGCAGCATATTCTTCCATATAGTACGCGAGTGCAGGCAGATCGCTCTGCGGTATGAGAGACCGGGCCTTTTGTTCCACAGCCACGGAAGCTGCCCCTCTTCTTTTGCCCCAACCGCTTATCCTATGAATTCACGACAAATAATCTCGTGATACAAATTAACTACGAACAATTATGACAGCTCCAATAATTGCTAAAACCGAGTTCTTTTTTTATTTTTTTTATTGCTTGGATTGGTGAACGAGCTCACAGCCCACCTGGTGTTAGGTGGTTACTGGAGCCTATAGATGTCTACAACGTAAATGTGCCACCCACCTTGAGATATAAGTTCTAAGGTCTCAGGTATAGTTACAACGGCTGCCCCACCCTTCAAACCGAAACGCATTACTGCTTCACGGCAGAAATAGGCAGGATGGTGGTACCTACCCGCGCGAACTCTCAAGAGGTCCTACCACCAGTAAAAACAACAGTTTTGTAGAACAATGAATTTTTTATGAGTTTTCATTCCATTTCACCTGGGATTTGGATCTCGTTCCCCGTATGCCGTACACGCGTGCGGAACTTTCCCGACATCTCGCACAAGCAGAGACATGCGCTTGTGATACTTGAGCTGGGCCACCGCCTCATCGTGGGTCACATCCACGAACGATTGCCCGTTAACTTCTAATATCTGATCGCCGACCTGACGCAGAAGTACAACCCAAATAAAAAAATGTTAGTCTAAAATTTTTTTTTTATTAATACCTACCTAAATTATTCACAACACAGTTTTTATGCTTCTACCTTTCAAATTTAATTAGAACGCTTTTGTGAAAAACAAATTCCAAGTGTGTAAAGGTGTGTAAAGATTTTTTTTTAGTTAAGTAAACATATCTTTCATGATTTTAACGTACGAAATTTAGGTACTCTTTGGCTTGATTGAAAAACGTTACAAAGAGTTTTAATTTTAATGTAAAAGTGTTGTTCCTCTAATAAATGCTTTTCCTGAATAATTTTGCAGTTTGTACTGTTTATTTTTCCTACATATTCCCTAGTAGCCTAAGGGGTTAATCCAGCTACGCTGTACTGCTAGGTGCGTTCAAGGGGCTCAACCTGAGAGAGTTTGTAAACACTGATCCTAGCAAGAGCAGTCCTTCGCAGAATCTGTCACCGGATCGGAATCGCGATCCACCGAGAAAATCCGGCATAAAACTCAGTGGGTGGTGTCTATGGGGTTTGTACTGTAAGTACTAGTGTAAGTTTCAAACAAATGTGCATTAAAGTGGAATGAGCTTGGTGAACATTTTAATTTTATTATCCACATCTCTATTGAAAAGCTCTTGCACTAAGTATTCTTGTTTATTTTATAGTATGAGAAATATAAATTTCCATTAGGATCGAATTTAGTCGAAACTTATAAACTTAATTAACTCTAAAGAAAATGATAAAGTTAAATTGATAAAATAAAATTGATGGCACTTCCATTTTTAATAAATGAATTTAATTATAGTATTATGTACGAAATGTCGTAGTCGGCCAGCTAAAGTTTCACAGAAAATAAACGAGCAATTTACGGTGCTTATGGGGCAGAAATAAGTGAGTACTCAATTGGGAGCCAGTTCAAACAAGCAAGTGCCACTTTACTACCAAGTTCCGCTGCACCCGTAATTCGCTTTCTGCAATAATTTTTAAATGAGTTATAAATTGTAGTTGAATGTATTCCGAAACTTTGAACTTAATCAAAATTCGTATAGCCTGAGTTTTTCGTTAATAAATAGGTAAATACTTAATAAGTATATACTTAAAGAACAGTGTTTTTAGTAATTATTATAATATTTCCTAATTTTATCAAAATATATGAGCATCTTTGTACTAATTATTTTGCACCTTAGGACCTTTCGATACAAGTGCTGAACATTATTTATTGTGCTAGTTTGCACATGTGCGAATTTACAAATTGTATGTTTCGACATATCTCACAAAGACAAATTATATTTTAACTAAATAACTACGTCCTCAAGAAACCTTACGTTCGATATTGTAGTAAACAAAAAATACGACGCACGTAGGAAATATAAAAGTAATTGATCGTAAAGACAGGATGAAAAAATTTCGTCAGAGTTATTTGGACCTTCAATTTATGTACCATTAAATGATATATGCCGTATTTTACTGACGGTATCTATCAACGAAACAGACATTTGTTTGACTTAAATTTTTTATTGTTATTGTTGCATTGTTAATGTCATATGTTGGATCCGTAATAGCTGTACACCTTTGTTCTCATAATTTTAATAACACAATTACGAGACAATTTTTCGACCATTGTTTTTTATTTCCTTAGAATTCAGACGAGGATACAGCTAACATGATGAGAGTGCTAGCTTAATTGTGGTGTTGTTGTCAAAATTATAAATCACGTATATTGTCAGACTTGGGTCGATAGTAATAGACGACTACTAATTTACGCCACAAAAATAAAATATATTCGGATTTTGATAACGTAGCCACTTCTGTGTGTGTGATTAAATCATTTATGCCAGATATTTGAAAGTGTCATTAAAGTTTAATTTAGTTTGAATAACTCGTCGAAATAAAATACCATGAGACCAGCTCTGTCTGCAACTGAATCCTTGTCAACTCCAGTAATGTAGATGCCGAGATTGTACTCCAGTCCGCCTCGGATCATTAGTCCCAACGATTGCCCTGGCTCTATACATAAATCCACCTAAAAAGATAACGAAGATTTCAGCGTTCAAGTAAAGAAAAAAATTTAGAAAATTTTCTAGAAAACAATTAGGTGCACATTTATATACATACGTATTGTACTAAGTTTATTAGCTTAAAAAAGGCGATGTGTCAGTAAAACCAAAGATACAGCTTATGTGTGTCTGAATTACTTTGAGAGATTAAATTTGCATTTATTTTTTAATATTACAATTACCCGAGATTTCAAATTTTTGTTTTTAACCGATAATTTTTTAATGTATCGTTTGCTCTCGAAACATTTATTTTTAAGTGGTTAAGGACTCTCTATAAATCAAAATGATAATGTCATCACACAGCACATAAGGTTGAACGCTCCATTGTATTCTGTCACAGTTGCCACGGCCTTCAAACCTTAACTGCTTCGTGGCAGAAATTAGTAGGATGGTATAATGTATCATTGCTAAATGAAAAACTTGTAATTACATTCATTAGCTCTGAATAATCATTAAATTGTTGACTATTAACTGAAGTGAAAATATAAATATTGAACATCATATTGTTTTTTTTTTATCTCTTACTTAAGCATTTCCTCGTCTTGCCTCATTACTTTATACATATAATTGCCTCAATTGTTCTGTCTGACGAACGGAATAGCCTTTTTACAATCCAACTGAAACTTCAATCGAACAATGTGTTGAAATAGAGTATGCTGCGTTCTTGTAGCTGAGAGTTTGTAGACTACCTTTGATGCTACCTAATGCTACCTGATGCTAAGTAGCTACCAGGACCCATAGACATCAAATGCCGCCACTCATCTCGAGACATGAGCTCTCATTCTCAGTTCTACAACAACCCTTCATACCGGAACCCATTACTGATGCGTGGGCAGGAATAGGTAGGGTGGCGATACCTATTCGTGCAGGCTTATCTTCATTCATAAAAAATATGGTTGTGTAACAGTCATGATTTTAGTTCAATCTATATGAAGGAAAATGACGACTGGCGATTTCCTATCAACACAAAAAATAAGTATCATAAAAGCCACTAACGACATTTGAATAGTAGCTCACATTATCGTCGATGACCACATTCATCTAACGCATCTCACATTCATCTCAACACGTTCATGGTGAGTGACGAATTTCATATCCGCATATAAATATTTCGGCGTACAAGATATTAGAGCCTTTTAGGCTTATATCCTAGGATTAATAATAAAATAATGACATATGAATATAGTTTTATTTGCCCTTTGACACAAAAATACATGCATTTATTCTGTTGTATTTTTTTTATATTTTGTTATTGCTTCGTTGGGTGGACGAGCTCACGACCCACGTGTTAAGTGGTTACCGGAGGCCATAGACATCTACAGCGTAAATGCCGTCACCCACCTTGAGACCTGAGTTCTAAGTATCAGTTTTTACAGTAACGACTGCCCTGCCCTTCAAACCGAAACGCATTGCTGCTTTACGGTAGAAATAGGCAGGGTGGTAGTACCTATCTGTGCGGACTCACAAGATGCTCTACCACCATTAAAGGAAGTAGGAAGTGAGAACGGTAGTGTAATACTACTATTGAATCTGATAGGCATTATTATGTAAAAATTCCTATCGTTTATGGAATATATACATTTGTATGTATATTTTTTGAAGTTATACTTTTTTAGGCGCGTTATGAAAAATTGATGGGAGTGGAATTTTACGATGCGCACGCACCGTGATACAAAATTAACAGAATGAAGTTGCCCACTAAATCGCTCATTACAATACGACCGACGTAACTTGGCGAGTCTGAATATAGCCGCAGGTGAACTTTCCGAACCGTACCGAGAATTACCGAATTTATACGATGTCAAGAAAAGGGATGTCCAATATGCGTGTTTGAGGATGTTGTTTAATCGATTTTTTTTCAAATTGATTAAAATTTANAGTTGCCCACTAAATCGCTCATTACAATACGACCGACGTAACTTGGCGAGTCTGAATATAGCCGCAGGTGAACTTTCCGAACCGTACCGAGAATTACCGAATTTATACGATGTCAAGAAAAGGGATGTCCAATATGCGTGTTTGAGGATGTTGTTTAATCGATTTTTTTTCAAATTGATTAAAATTTAAATAAAAAAAAGAGAAATAAATTTAATAAAAATAAAGTATAACTTCTTACGCGCGTACATAAGTACACGCACCCTTTTTTTATAATCGTTATACTTAATCGAGCACACTGTTAACGTGATGGTAAGTGGTTATCGTAACTCGTGGATCCGCTTAGATGTTTTCAGTGCAGGTCTAGTCCTTATGTTTATATACTATAATGTTTATTTTTTGACTACTAAGTTGGAGTTCATTAATATTGTCTTACCCTTCTCACTGAACGGTCTTTACTCGCAGATCGCGGGGGTCGGAGTGGAGGCGGAGAGGCAGGTCGTCCGTACCGGTCCATCCAGGAGCAGGAGGCCCGCCCAACCAGAGCACCCGCCGTTCGCACCGTCATCGTCAACTGACGACACGACTTAAGCATCTGTTTAACAATACGCGCATAATTAAAAAAACTACTTTACTTATTTAGCAATAAAGCTAAATAAGTTCATCTGCCTAGAAAAATACAATTACGAATAAAATTTATCATCATAAATCATCACACATTTTCGTTTGTAGAAACAAATCTCGTCCAAATATAGACTTGATAAATTGCAAACAGAGCTAATGCTCTGAATAACAAACATCAGAACGGGATGATCGATACAATGTTCATCAATCACAGCGCGTCGAAGGCCGACAAATCACTCGAAGGAATTTAATCCGAATACATAAATTGTTCAATCAGTCTTCGAAAATTTAATTTCCAACCCGTTGTCAAACTTTCATTATGACTTAAACTTAAGCTTAATGTGCTTCAAATAACAAAGTTCAAACGACCCCGTAAAGGGTGGTTTATTTTCGTAATGGAAACTTTTCCAAGTACTTTTTAAGAATATCATCACGTTTTGTATAGGTACCGTACGCCTCCAGTTTTCTACAAATATTGCACGGATATCTCACGACACCGACTATCCATTGCTTTTCCAGGATGAAACCGGTGCGATTTCCTCAGGGACACAATAAGAATACCGTATTTTTCGTAAACATTTTAGAAACGCGAATAATTCATCTCCTTTTATGTTATACGTAAATTTCTTTTATCTTAAATAAAACTTAGTATAAGAGCAACAAATTTGGTATGACATATGAAGAACATATCGTTTATGAAAATTTGGTATATCAAGTTGCATGTATTTAAAGCAGCTACGATTTTCCATTGCCGAGCCGGTCACCAGATACTAATACTAATAAAACAACATTATCTAAAAATATCTTATACCTATATATGTTATAGATTATACCTATATGTACATATATATATATAATCTGAATCCTGGAAACAGCTCCATCAATTTTTACAAAATTTAGTATACAATGGATTTCGGGGGCGATAAATCGATCTAGCTACGATTTATTTTCAGAAAATGTTGTTTTATTCGTGTTTTCAATAATCAACTTTATCGATAATCAACTTTATGACCCTTCCCGACATCTATTGGCGAATAATAATACTATTTTTCATAATTGAGAGCAACTAACTGCTTTAAAGACACAATAACACTAAAGCTATTTCAGCAGATGGCGTTGTTAAGCCACCCGAAGCTAATGAGTGTTTGGTTTAAGGTTAGACCAAGAAAATGAATTGTTTATTTATATTATTTGTGTCTTTTTAACTCCCGTGTTCACTTAAAAATGCCTAAACGATCTTGAAATATTATAGGAATTGGAATATAAATATAAATTCTAAAAAACACAATTTATCAAAAAAAAAACGATCATCGTCTAGTCATACTTTAACTACGATTAAATAATCATCCAATTAACACTTTTAGGGAAAAGGATTTAAATTTTAAATCATTAACATTTTATTAACACCAAATATGTAGAACGCGGTTCGCTATACATGGCTTCATGGTTATCCATGTTATGTATTGAATTGTTATGCTATGGGCAACGGATAATCTATGGTTGACTCTTTAACCGAAGTGATGTTCCAAGTGTAATTAAGTAACTCACAAATATTAAGTGTATCTACGGAAGTAGAAGTAGAATGTAATCTACAGAAGTAACAAAACTACCTAAATTTACAAAAATACTCAAAAATACAAATCGTTCTGTTTCTTGTTATTGAGTCTTCTCTTTAATTACCATAAAAGGAAAATAACACAATTCCATTTCAATGCATCACTGTCATTGTTACGGACGTAGGTTTTAAACCGGAAGTCCACAAACTCCTTAAGGTCCGCCACCCTTCTTGAACATAGAGCTGAATTTCCAATTATAATTCAATAATAGCATCATAGTTAGTGAAATGCATGATTATGCGACGGAAACCGGTAAAATGTGGTACATGTGTAGCTGTGTGGACTTACAACATATCCTACCAGCAAATATTTTTTTTTGATATGGTTCTGTATTTAAGACTTTATTTATTATAAAAAAAAGAACATAATATTCGTAACCTAAAAGTACATGTTATTATCCGCAACATGCTTCGTCAGATTACAGAAATAGAGTTATCAGCAACATGCTTCGTCAAAAAGTACAATACTTACTTTCAGCTACAAGCGTCGTCAAGCGTTCTGTATTGTTTTTTTTTGTTTTTTTTACTGGTGGCCCGAAGGCCTTTCCAGTTTCACCAGGACAGGTGGGCGAGCAAAGGCTCAGCCAAGAGGGGTGGGATTTGCTAACAACTGCCCGAGCGCCTCCGAAGGAGACCTAACAACTCAAGAGCAATTGTTTCGCGAATGAATCTACTACCGGATCGGAATCACGACCCGCTGAGAAGATCCGGCGAGAAACTCAGCGGGCTGATGCATGGGTTAGGTTGCACGTCGACCTCTTTGTCGAGTTCGACGAGTACGGTTACCGGGGTCCCTAAGCCTGCCCCTAGTATTAGAGCTGAAGGCATCTAATGCAAAGGTTATTGGATCTGATGGATCCGTAAGGACGTGTCTAGGGCGTCGACGGTGACTGGCTCCTGCATGATCAGGATTCGGGGAGTAGTCAGCGGCGGCAACGATAAGGCGATTATCATGACGCATAGCCTTATCGAAGTATCGTTCCGACGCTGACTTCATGTATTTCCGAATTGATTCGAGGCCCAGGTCGTCGTGTAGGTCAACGTTCCTCACGAACCACGGAGCCCCGACAGCTAACCTGCAAAAGCGGGATTGTAGGGATTGGAGGGTGTCTATGTGTGTGCGGGCCGCGTGAGCGAACACCACACTCGCGTAAGTCATGACGGGCCTTATGCAAGTTTTGTAAAGTGTCACCTTGTTCCGAAGGGACATTTTACTCCGCTTACAGATCATGGGGTAGAGTCTACCGAGAATAAACGCGGCACGGTCACGGACTGATTTTATATGCGGGCGGAATGTCATCGATGCATCCAGGGTAACGCCCAGGTACTTGACCTTCCTGGCCCAGGGTATGGGTTGTCTAAAGAGAGTAATCGGGGGTGTGAGATTCCTCCTCCTAATCCGGGAGGAAATCCGTGTGGAGCTTCCCCTCTGAAATAGCACCGCAGTACTTTTCGCTGGGTTGATGTCTATGCGCCATTTTCGGAACCACTGTCCTAGGGCTAGGGCTGCGCTCTGAAGCTTCTTCGCGATTAGAGACTTATTTCTACTAGAATAGTAAACAGTCGTGTCGTCGGCGAATAAAGCTAAATGGGTCGGCGGGTTCTGTATTGTATTGTTCTGTCTTTGTATAGCGTAATAAGATTTTGTTTGTCTTTCATTCTTCTAAATTTATTACAACAAACACGCTACCATAATACTGTATGTAGTAATTTTTTTGCCTTCTCAAGGTTTCGTCAAGTTTTAAGATTACATACAGATTCATGTTTACATACACCAAGATAATATATGATAGGTGGAAAAGAAAGATCGGGCGTTCTGATTACGTCAAGTTCGTCTTGTAAGAAATTCTTTTCGCTAAAACTCTAACCCCTATATCGCAAAATAATATATAGTACCATGTATTATACATATATCAAACGGTTTATTTTGGCGACCCTATCCTTATACTGGCAAGTTTTATTTTCTTACAAAACGAGTCTTACGTTTTGTCGTAGCTTCTATTCTGATATTTTTGCCAAATTCTTTTTTCAAGATTTTCGACTTGAAACTATCACTATTCAAGCTTATACTAGACTTCATGAAAGCTATATAATCATCTTTTCATTGTAAATATATTTATAAATACATTCTGAAACACAGTAATATAGCAATATGACAACCTTAACATTTAGTTTTTTTGTATTACAAGAATGTCTAGAAAAAATGCTGACTAAAAGTTCGAGTAAATGTCAGGAAGAAGCCTCGTAAATCAAGCGATATCGCCGGATACCTGCGCCGGAAGAACAAAATGGTCAAGCCCCGAAAAATGGCTAGTACATAGTTCGTACCTGTATTTTACTTTTAAAATACACAATCAAATGAAAACACTGAAATTTAAAAAAACCTAAAAATTTCACTGTTTCTTGAATCATAAAATAATATTTAATTATATATATTTTTATTATATGTATTTTAATAACTTTTTTCTTCAGAGAAAGTGTCGCTGCAATCTACTTGTATTGACTTCTTGTCTTGATACTCTGTCAAAATAAACCTCAAATTGTACCTACTTTATCTAACGACAATTTAATAACTTAGCAGTTATCGAGAACACTGATACATTAACCTACAAAAGCGAAAATCAAAAGTAATGGATGATTTTGAAATCTGGAGAAAAACTTTGCTATTGACTCACGGGTAAGAGTAAGGGAGAATCTAATATTATTCGTGAACATAATTCGACAAATGAAAAACATTCGTTTTAATATGTAAAGAGCATTGCTACTGCTATTTTCTGTCAAAAATATAAGTATACTAGCTGTACTCGCCCGCTTCGCTGCTTGTCATTATTATTAGGGAGTCCAACACTCATGTAAATATTAGCCTATCCATTAAGTACATGTATTTTCTACATGGATGCCAAGTTTCAAGTTAATCGGATGTATGGTTCCATAGTATAACGGAACGTCCGTAAAAACCACTGTAGATTTACATATTAGTATAGATTAATACTGCGACATGCCGTGCAATCGAAAAATGTGTAACTTTTTATAATTTATTGCTCACATCAATGAATGATATTAAGGAGCTACCGTAGCCCATAGACATCTCAGCGTGGATCTCACAATTTTGAGATAATATGAGGTCGAAGACTGAATTGAATTCTTGAAATAGCAGGAAAGTGCTATCTAGTCGTGCAGGTCTATAATATACCCCAACACCAGTAAATTACCTTTACCTATTCTTATGTAACTACTTACTACAAAAATAGATTTTCCTCACGTGTTCAAGTGCCATATTAAAGTTCCATACTTCCGCAATGCCTGTTTTATGTCGAACATTCCGGCTAAATAACACACTGAATGAACAAACGCGTTCGATGAAAATATGAAAATTCGCTATACCGGATATCCAGAAATAGGGCGGCGACCTTCTGAGAATTTAGCCTGGTGAAATTCGAACACATAAAATATACTGATAGCTCGCCCTTCGCAATATCCGTCTAAGATGGTTTGATTGGTAAAAGTATTGAAAAATCTAAAGCTATAGTTATAATATAGTTATTAATATATATATATATATATATATATATATATATATTATAAATATAGTTCTAAATATGAGCTTATTCTTCTTATTGTTGCATGATGAAGTTATATTGATGTTTATAATAGGGGTTAAAGTATGAAAAAGCCGTTTTATTGTAATAGGTATTTCGAATTGGCATTGAACCTCCATGGCTTGAGATTTTTGAGTGAAACTTTTTTCAAATGGTACCCATGATGTTCTTCTTTTAAAAAATGTGCCACATTCGATTATCGACTTTCAATTGTTTTTTTATTCAGCTTATACAAGAAAGATGGATCCTTCAAAATATCGAGTAATTTTTTAATACGAGATCCGACCCGGAACTAATGCTGCAGAAACAGCTCGCAATATCAATGTTGAGTTTGGAAAGGTGATTGCTAATAAACGCATCGTGCGATTTTGGCGCTTTCGTAATGGAAATTTTGATTTGAAGAACGAATCACGTGGAAGATGACATTGAAAGAGATGGTTGAAGCCGATCCGAGCCAAACTACCCAGGAATTAGAGGCATGGTTTAACGTTCGTTACCTTACCAACAATATCGACTCATTTGCGTCAAATCGATAAAATAAAAAAATATGAAAAATGGGTACCTCATGATTTGACTGATTTGCAGAAAGAAACGTGTGTTGAAACTTGTGTTGCCTTATTGAATCGATACCGAAATGAAGGAATATTGGATCGAATTGTGACACGTGATGAAAAGGGGATTCTTTACGATAACCGTTAGCGCAAATTGCAATGGCTGACCCCTGGTCAAACGCCGCAACAGTGTCCTAAAGCAAAGCTTACCAGACTACCAAAAAAAGGTAATGATAACTGTTTGGTGGTCTGAGCATGGTGTTATTCATTATAGCTTTCTCAGATCTGGTCAAGCAATAACAGCAGATGTCTACTGCGCCGAACTCCGAACAATGATAGCAAACTTGCTGTGAAACAGCCCCGGCTCATGAATCGATCTTCACCATTGTTGCTCCATAATAACGCGAGACCTGATACAGCACTAGAAACCGTTTTTACTCTACAGGAACTGCAATTAAAAACTATTCGTCACCCTCCGTATTCGCCAGACCTTGCTCCAACGGACTACCATTTTTTTCATGAATTGGACAATTTTCTACGTGATAAAAAGTTTACTTCCCAGGAGCCAGTACAGAATGCTTTCATACGGTGTATAGACTCTAGATCACCAAAGTTCTATCGCAAAAGCATAAATGAGCTTCTTATTAAATGGCAGCAATGTATAGATAACAAATAATGAATGACGTATTTTCGTATTATTTAAATTCTCATTTAGTTTCATTCCGGTGATTATGGTCACAATATCAAGTTGAAATGATAAAACTATTGTTTTGTCTTTAATATGTGCGTAAAGAAAAACCTTAATTATTTAAAAAACTTTAGTTTTCAAAAACGATTTTTCTTCAATGTCATTCAGTGACATGGAGTGACGTCTGTCATTTCAGTAAAAAGAGAGTTCAGTTTTGTATAATTTATTAATACTGCTTACTGTTAAATTTTGAATATTAATTTTAAAACAAATTAACGGTTTTAAATATTATTTTCTTATTATATCACTGAAGACATAATTAAGTCTTTTATTCATTCTGAAATACACCATATTATTATATGTGTACAAATTTTCAAGTTAGTCGGACATCTTGAAAATACATTAAAATATTCTGTTGCGCAGATAAATAGATATAAGCTACATAAAGTATTAATGAAGTCAGCGCTGTTTTTCTATTCAAATGGAACGATAGAAATAAATTGGATTGGTTACTGTGTTCCGCAATTTTATGATGATTGAGTGGGTGTGTGTGAGATTTGCGTCATGGCCTAGGATGCTTAATGTTGTTTAAAATGGTTGAAATCAATATCCCCAAGCAAACATAACAAAACATAAACAACCCAAGGAACGAACTTTCTTTTTGTATTCATGGAACAATAAGAACCAAGAACTTGCTCCAAACATATGAAACTAACAATAACAATGAGAAAATAGAACTATTCGCCCTGTTGCCTCAGGCTTCTTGATCCTTTTATCCCCATCCCTAATTAAAATAGCGCCATGGTTATATGTACGTGCTAGCAGGAAATTACATGAGCTCGAATCCTGCGATTACGTACGAATATAAACAATTTTTATACGCGCCGATGATAATATCGGCGCTAGACACGCCATTATTGCTGTATCATCAAATTATTTTATTAAATCTTTTTGACAGTTTGTGTCTACCTTTATATGGAAAATTTTAATTATTGTTATACGGAGGTATCGCACTGTAGGTCAAATCGAAAATGATAACTACAAGCAAAATTTCTTGGATAACCGGTCATTGGTTTTGAGTTTTGTTTGACTTTTCCAATTTCAACACAAATATATACGAAAATCTTACGTATACTCTAAGACGAAAATGCACAGCAATTTATTTTCCCTCTATTCATTATATTTCAAACAAAAAAACATTGAAAAATCAAAATAAAGAACGAGATATATGAATAATTTCGTCAAAAAAATTCAATCGAATCGTATTTGTTGTCATATCAAGTTGTGTATATCGATGTTATAAAGTTTTTTCTCCATGAAGTTGCAGTTTTATCATACTGGCCATTTGAAACGTAATTTATATATAGCTGGCAATAAATTCTAAATACAAATTAATTTAATTGTTAAAATATGGAATTCTATTTTCCAATTCAGTCATTTTATTTTTAGTGTGAGTTAGATTAGTGTTTTATTTTCACTACATTTGCGTCTTTTTCATCAATATGAACACGATAGAAATAAGTATAGTAAAATAATTAAGTATTGTACATCGGCAACTTTATAAGTAAATACCTATGGTTAATGTAACATCAAAATTTATTAAAAATATTGACAACATTTATAGAGATTTAAAATCCCACAAATATGCCTAAGCGATAAATTAAGCACCGGATATAGATTAATGTTGCTAGAAACATTTCTGTCAGTGTCTACGAATGCGCGTTCATGTAATAATAAAATATTTGGCACAAAGCTATCGGCAGACCATTAAAAACTATTCCGCTGACGTAAGGAGTTAGAGTTTGTTGTTAAACCGGCCAGTCTCAGCAATTTGGCTAACGATCAGAAATGGCTGCCAGCGGCAACAAGTCTGGGCATGGCGTGTTCGACATATACCTATTACCTCACCAATTCAAATCTAAACAAGTCAACAATTTTCACTAATGGTCATTACCCACCATGAACTGTGAAACACTAATGTGAAAATAAGTCAAGCCAATATTTTATTTCTCCGTCTTATTATTTACGATTTTGTATGAGTTTGGCCTCTTAATATACTTTACTCTTTCAGCAATCCAACCGAAATCTATTTAAATAAAAATGAATAGCTGTTCGTTAGTCTCGCAAAAACTGGAGACCGGCTGGACCGATTTTGCAAATTTTGGTCTTGAATTATTTGTGGAAGTTCAAAGAAGGCTTAGAAGGTAGATAAATATGAAAATGCTCGGAATTAAATAAAAATAACAATTTTGTTTTTCCTTTGATGTGCCCCCGTCGCGCGGACGGATACCTTTTGTTTGTTTTAAGTTTATTTTATACAAAAGTTTAGGTCTTTTATTTATCGATTGAGGCACTACGAAGTCTGCCGGTTCAGTTAGTCTATAATAAAATAATAACTGTAATAAAATGAATTAAAATATACCTTGAGTGCATCTTCGTGCGAAATTCCGGAGAACGGCGTGCCATTGACCTGCAGGATAGAGTCCCCGGGACGCAGGCCAGCTCGTTCCGCCACTGAACCCTCCTCTACCCGCGATATGTAAACGCTTACACCTACACAGAATACTTGTGGTAATAAAATTTTGATGAGTTCACACTTTTTTATGTAATAAAAGCACTATGGGTACTTAGGAAACTGTGCAGCGTATTTTCGTTAATTACATGACTTATTAATGGATTCCGACGACGTTGCCACGTTATTGTCGATACGTCGACTCAAATCGCGTACCATCGAAGGCGTACGTATTACAACTCTGCCATTGCCGGTCCAAGCCCGGATGAGAAAAAAGGTGGGTCGGCGTCGGTATGCCACCTACCCGACCGTAAAAATATAACGCAGAGCAACGGGTGGCGGTCAAGTAACCCGAACTTCAGTAGCCCAGAGGACTAAATTGCCTCTGAACCCACCACTAGCAATTTTCCCAAGAAAACCTTTACGTATGTATTCCGTAAAGGTCACGATCCTCAGCACTGAGGAACACGACGCACGGAGGAGGAGGAGAAGAACATTACGATCCACATAATGACTAGAACAAGTGCAGCTTCAAACAAAAGCTTCAACCCGTACGGTAAAACAACGCATGAACGCAGGACATACGAACATAGTTACATACAATAATAATAATATTTTTATCTAAATTACTTCTTGTATTGAAAAGAAATGAAAAATTCAAATGACTATGTACGAAAATTATATATAATATTAAACTAACCATAGTATT
This sequence comes from Bombyx mandarina, assembly GCF_003987935.1. The sequence goes on from NW_021011618.1 coordinate 780,698, forward strand.
ACTCTTAGAGTTCGCAGGTTCTATAACTAACTTTTTCGTTGAACAAAGTTTAGTCTTAATCAAAATTACTGACTCTTTTCTTTTATCTACCTATTCTAGTGTCCTCGTAGAATCATACTAGATTCAACGAACTAGTAGATGAGAGCTCATACATAGAGCTCATGGAGCCTGAAGACGTTGCTAACACTAGCCCTAGCAAGAGAATCGCAGAATCTACCACCGGATCGGAAAAGCGACCCACTGAGAAGATCCGGTGAAAATTCAGTGGGCTTTGTCTGAGGATTAATTCAGTCCACAGGATCGGGTATGTAGTTTCCAGCGGCCACGACAAGAGGGTATTACTGTAGAATAGGGATCGCAGCGCATAAAATAAAACTTCCACTGTTCCAAAATCTTCTGTTATAATAATAATTTAAAATTAATTAACACTTTTATTATGTCTTCGCCATCTTCCTTTTCTCTGTCATTCTGTCTGTCATTCTCTTCTCCCTTTTTTCCGTTTTCTCTCACTCACACCTTAACGCTCCGTTCCATGATCTTTTCATACGTTCCGTTCTTACCAATCCTACATTACTGACCGGCTTCTTTTCCGCCTTTAACGCATATGCCAAATCCGTGCGAGTCGGCGGGGTCCCTGCTCATGGTGACAGTGCGGGTGGCCGGCTCCGTAGGCGGCGGCGCTCCGCCTCCCGACGAGTACGGCCTCTCCCGGTCTCGCTCGCCTCCGCGATAGATCGCCTGCATCAATTACAAAGTCAAATTTAATAACTTAATTTTAATACTGTAATTTACCTATTTATTGATACTAGTGGTACCTCTGTAGTCGAAATTCGACTATAATTAATTGAGATTTTAAGTTTGGACATTATTATGGTCCTAGTGTCATAAGCTATTATACTTCTATAATCACAGATTTCGCCAAAACTACACTATATACAAATAATATTAAAGACAAACCATATTAATCTATTCTCAATTTGACCACAGACTTTCAACCATAACAAAAGCTTGACAATAAACAAAGAGTTTATTTTCAAATACATGGGAGTGTATGTAATGTTTTCTTTATTGATTTAATTATTTTTTTATGCACAATTTAAAAAAATATAAGTATTCTGCACTCCTTCTCTATATTTTCTATAAGTGTGAAAAATTTTATGCTCCTTCGTCCGCGCAATTTTCGTAAAAAGGGGTACAAAGTTTCTGTTTCACGTATTAATACATAGATGGAACTTACTCCCTCATGGCCCCACCCAGTCTAAGTGGTTACCGAGGACCATCTCATGTATGTCACTAACTAAAGGCCTGCCTTGAGAGGTGAGGTGACCCTTCAATCAGTCCACGTGCCTGCTTCGCAGCAGGGTATCTGCTCGTGCAGGCTTACTATACAACCCTACCGCTCATGAAAAATACTGGTAAAGTTTCAAACTGAAACTCAACAAAATTTAACATTAGCTTCCCATTACGTACATAGTCTTTGATATACAGTGGAGCAATGCTCAAAACTATTTTTGCTGATGCTCGGAAACAATAAAGTCTGCTTTTTCTTTTTGGGGTCAGTCGCCGAGATGAGATAATACATCTTTGTGTTTAGTAATAAATGTTCTAGACATGGATATTTATGTTTAAACTTAGTGTAATCCGGCCACGCATCGTTGCAACAACACACAAAAATTCAATTTTTGTTTATTTTTAATTTGGATATGTAATTACAATTTATGCTTAAAAACATGTTCGCTGATAAAAACAAAAAACAGTTTTCTTATACTTTAGGCCACAATGACTTCAGCGTTATAGATTTAAAAAAACACCCATTTATTGTAGGGACTAGTATTATGACATAAACTTTCCCCAAAACTATTAATATGATTAGGTATACAATTTTCCAACATCGGAATAAGCACTGGTTCGCTCGTTCGCTAACAATACGCAAATACACACAAAAAAAACTCACGAATATTTATTTTTTAAAATACCCCATTAGGTACTTTTAAAAAAAGTTAATTAATTTACAAATATTTCGCGGATTTTTTTCAAAGCCCGTAATTTAATCTATACTGTTTTCTTTGAAATACAAAACCGTAAATTAAAAAAAAAACCTACTATCGAAAAAAACTATTATAATTAAAAATGTTTTTATTTCGTGGCCGCGATTAGGACTTTAACCGCTTTATAACAAAAAATGATTTTTTGGACAATTCACATAAATTAACACCTACTTACATAACGCAATGTTTCGATTACAATTGCTGTTCTATTATGCGTCCTATAAGTTATCATCATCATAGTCAGTAGCTCTTTGCAGAGCAGTCTTGGTCTTCTGAAATCCTTGTTTGTCAAAACCTTAACAGCTGTTCTCTATAGTTCGCGAACTGAGGTTTGGTTATCCTTACCTACCTATTTTTCCTTGGAAGTTATCACCTCTACTTATAATCATCAGCCCACCGACCTCCACTGCTGAACACCCACACCTCTAATGTTCGCCACAATGACCGATCCTGCGCAGCTCGTATGCACCCAGTTCACCTAGTGGGGAACTTACCCTCACTACGCTTTCTACTTATTATATATTTATTGGAGTTTACTCCTTTAGAATCGATTTACATATATAGGCCCGGGGTATGAAAATTATGGGGACCAAAATCGTACTAGCATGTCACACGAAATGCGTTATGCGCCTGATTGGCTCCTGATTGCGTGATGCGTGCGCGCGCCAATCAAAATCGTACTAGCATGTCACACGAAATGCGTTATGCGCCTGATTGGCTCCTGATTGCGTGATGCGTGCGCGCGCCAATCAGGAGCCAACGCGCGGCCGCGTTATCGCAGGTGACGCCGGGCTGCTGCGCCGGCAGTCCGCCACAAAGCCTCGTACTGATCGCGCGTTTCTCTCATTATTGTATTTTCATATATTTGTTAGTCGTTTGTTTTGTGTCTCGTTAATTTGTTAATAATCTGTAGTGTATCGTGTTGTCGTAATATAGAACTATTTCTCGTATTGTTTCGTTTAATTTTTTATATCCAGTAAACTCCAGTCGTGCGTCGGAGCGGACACACACACTTTTTTTTTTAACGTAATTTAGTACACAATTATTTTATAAAGTTTGGTGAAAATATGACCTTGCTAACAGATGTATTCCTTTAGTTCTTATAAATTTCAAAACAAAATTAATTGAGATTGTTTAAAAGTTTCCTAACGTGTTAATTAATGTTAATTTTAAGCATATCTTTCATTGTATCGCCTTCCATAGTTATGAATTCATAATAAGGACAATTTAGTTGCATTAAACTATTATCAGTTGTATAAAACTCAACGAAAACTAAAATAAAACTAAGCAAATTATTAGTTCAGACTATCAAATAAGTGAGTCAATTTAAAAATACAAATACTACGCTACTTCACAATTTTCTTTGGCGAAGCTATGTCTGTCACAATTTTCGTAAACAACAAAGCGCGGGCTGAACTGAGTAAGCGGTGTTCCTTGAGACGAAACGCTTAACATCTCAAAGCAGGTTTAATAATAGAACCAAGCCGCCCAACTGTCTGCAGACGCCGCCCCACAGCGCTCATTTCGTAGACACACTACTACAACTCACGAATATAAAACATTATCATGTTTCAAACTAATTGTATTGTTTCAAACGTGGGTTGCCAATTTAGAATTTTAACGTTCAAACTAAATGCATTACATTTACAACGTCCTAAATTATTATGAAAAAATACCGTGCCACTAACAACATTTAGTTTTCGAGTTAGCTTATTTCTATTTTTGTGCTTCTGTAGTTAGGATTCATTGGAATCAATTTAAATATTCGTCTGTTCCTCATACTAAAACGGTAATGTAGCGTTTCGCGGTCGAAAACGACCTTTTCGTAATGGCCAATGATGGCTTGTTGTTACCGCATTAAATGTTTATTGATTGGTCGCGACAGTACTTCGAGTGGTACGACTGCGTGCGTCATATCTGTTCCACTTTTGGGCAGAATTGTACCAAGTGAAGGTATATTATACGAACCGCAGTTGCTATGAATAATAAATAATCTTCATACTTCATTGCTTCTAATCATAAATGTAGGTTAGCCCAAGTATAATTTTGAAACACAAATTGAAATTCTAAACAGACAAGCGCTTCACTGTGTTTCAAACTAGCGAGTTTATAATGCAATTAATTCATTTGATTTGAATTCGCAGTCACGATATGAAATAAAGCTGACCGTTCTTCTCCCGTAGGATCTATACATATTTCATATATACCGTTTTTTGTCTTCGATTTCGAAATTATAGGTTTTTCGTCCTGCAAAGCAGTCGACGTATTCTATATACAGCAGCAACAAGACAAGGTAGATGTTGATGGGCCGAACACCAGAGCCAGATGTTAATCAAATAAACTTTACATGCATAGTTACTAGTACTTGATATATTAGGGACTTTGCCCGAAAATATTAAAGGTTCGTACGTAAAACAACCGAATAAGTTATACTAGCGTCCTGAGAATTCATAGGAAACAATGCTCTCTTAAAGTTTTTGCTTTAACATTCATTATTCCACGTTACATAACTCTAGCGCGATTCCAAACTTGTACAACGTCCTCTATCGATTACTAGCTAATGTAAGCTCTGGTGGAATTAGTACTACCAGATCAGGATGACAAAATTATCGAACGTGGCCTAGTGAAAGGGCTTATTTCAAAAATAAACGTTAAATATGCATTTATGATTGCTAGCTACGGCTTTCAGAAAAGTTTTGTGACGTCTAATTTTATCATGAAAATCAATGTTTGCTACGGACTTTAAGCGCGTGCATCATATCATTCAGCTTTCAGTCAGTCAGTAAATTATTCGTTTGATTAAACATTCTATCTACAATGAAATTCTGCATGCAACAAACAGACTTTGCAAGTATTTTAATTTGTGATATGAACACATTTAGAATATTAAAGAATCATTGTTATTTCGTTATATTTATAATATAAACGAAATGAATAAATCATTGTATTAAATCATAAATATCGGACATAGCCAACCTAGTTGCGGTCTTTATCTGATTGAATGACACACACATACATAATAAGTTTATAAATCACATTATAAATGTATTATAGGTATGTATATAATTTAATTAGTTTCGAACTTTTTATTTGTGCTATAACATCTTGTCTCTTGCCGAATTTTATAATTCTAGGTCAACGGGAAGTAGTTATTTAAGAGTGACAAAATAATATTTGTATAAATAATATTTGGTAATAGCTTTAGCTACTTCTGCGCGTTCCTTTTTTTTCCTACCTATTCTAGTGACCTTGAGGGGTCATACTAGATTCACTGAACGAGTAGGTGAGCTCACGGGGCTCTAACCTGAGGACGTGAGGAGACTCAGTGGGCGGCGTCTGTGGGTTAATTTACTCGCCGAAACCGAGCGACGGGTTCGATGAGAACTGTGGCCGGTGCTTGAGGTACCTAAAAGCACCGTCAATGGATCGGGAAGATCCGGAATAACATTTAAAACGGTAAAACGGTGCACATTTTGAATATCAAATAAACAGTATATTCATGAATGGAAAATACACATCGTTTGTAATTCTCAAACAATCTAGACTTTTGGCAGGCAATACCTATTAACTTTGTCTGGCGAAGAGCGAATGCAGTATATTTGCAGCACTGAAATGTGATTATTGACCTCCGTGTACTTTCTTTGAACCCATAATTGTAGACAAGTTCATGATCAACAAGTGCTTTCTCATAGTAATCGCTCTCACAATCCTGTCTAATCTGACATGGAGAGTAGGTATCATCGAAGCAAACAAATAATTTCCTAAAAACTTGTAAAACCAAAAAAGAGGTTTTATTGAAACTCAAAATTATCTAAAGTGGAAGAGTTTTTGAAGTGAAAAACTGTATCTACCTAAACAATATTGTTAATTAATTAATTGCCTACAGTCTATACCAAGCCTTTTTTTATTCTTAGCGGCCTTTCCCAAAGATTTTTAAACGATTCAATAAGTTGTTATACCAATCGAAAGAAATATTCTATATTTCGAAAATATAAACAGTTTTTATTTGATTTTTAGGTCCATTAAAAATCCAAATCACTAAAATTTTAATTAGAATATGAACTTTGTTGTTTCTTTGAAATATGTTTGAAGATGTATCATAGTTGATTTTTAACAGTTACCTCATAATCCTTGATGGAATCCAATTTGAGAGACACAATAAGCACTCCGCCTTACTCCAATTTGCGACACTTAACAACATAACGATAAAAATATTACTCTCTATAACTATATTGTATACCACATTTCTTCGTTGGATCAATAAATTCACAAACACACAATTAGATAAAGCCTGAATTTTGTTAGGACTCAACGAAAAGTCCAATTTAAAAAACTGGAAAATGTTTTCAAAGGAAATGCTTGGTTATTTAAACAGTACACCTGACACTTTTTATAATTCGCACTGTAAACAAATCACAAACAACATAGGATTGGCGTCTTGTTATTTTCGCTTTGTTCAAACGAGAAACAGAAATAATTGGTCTGAGTCAAACGGCACTAGCACGCAGACGGAATGTAAAATGATTGTTAAACTTTCTTATATAAAAAATACGATTCCAAATATTTAACCTTTCAAATAAAACGTATTACGCTTTGAATGTATCGCGACTGACTGTGGTGACGGTAGGTCAGTCGTTGACTGACCGTGACATGAAGGGCTTGGCTTCGACACGCCTACAAGAACACACTAACCGAACTTTTAATTACGACTTTCGTGTAGTTAAGGCATAACAACAGATCGTGTTTTCAAACAATAGGGAAACAATCAAAACCGTACGTTTTGATTGTAAAATGATGAAAACTGCTAGCGTTGATCGGACAAACGATGATTTTGCGACTGCGTCCATACAAGTGGTTTCTAAGCGGCCGACGCTGAGGTCATGAATAAAGAAGTGTTATCGACTGATGCGGTCTCCCCCTCGAATAATTTACAAACATGACACTTCTGACCCACCAACGGCACACGTGGCTATTTTTGAACTTTCGATTTAACAATTTTTATTCTTGACGTAGATAATATCGATTAAATTGATTTTCTTTGAACTTATGGATACTTTTAGACTCGCTGTTTACCAGAGAAAAATCTTAAAACTGTTTATCTTTTCGACTCTATAACTATCTCAATATTAAATTGCTTATTATAGGCAGCGGCTTGGCTCTGCCCCTGGCATTGCTGAAGTCCATTGGCGACGGTAACCACTCACCATCAGGTGGGCCGTATGCTCGTCTACCTACAAGGGCAATAAAAAAAATGTATATATATTATTGTACAAATAGCAGAGCAGTATCGTGATCATAAACTCACATGATGTGTAGTGCTGCTTGGGCTACTGGCAGGAGAGTGTCTTCGAGCTGGAGCAGGCAAAGGCGCTGGTGGATGCGAAGGCGGCAGTGCCTTGCCCAAAGCGGCAGCTCCTCCTTGACCAAATAACCTGAGAACTTGCTCCGGCGATATCGGACGCTTTTTGCCGTTGCTCACACTCAAGTGGTTCGTGCTGTTTCGTAAGCTTGTTGCGCCCACTAGAGTAAAATGAAATGTATGTATTATAATGCTGATAATGAGTGTTGTTAACTAGCATGGATGGGTATCACTGACCTGCCTGTCTTTTTTCTATATTTTTATTGAATAGTTGGTTGAACGAGCTTACAGCCCACCTGGTGTTAAGTAGTTACCGGAGCCCGTAGACATCTATAAGGTAAATGCCGCCATCCACCTTGAGATATGAGTTTTAAGGTCTCAGTATAGTTACAACGGCTGGCCCACCCTTCAAACCGAAACGCATTACTGCTTCACGGCAGAAATAGGCAGAGTGGTGGTGCCTACCCGTGCGGACTCACAAGGGGTCCTACCACAAGTAATTACGCAATTGATTTTTATTACTTCAAGGTTATGTAAATTATTATCTGTCAATTTTTATGATACTCCTTATTCCAATGCAATCAAGATTTCTATTTCGCAATATATTTGCATTCGTTAATTTCTATGGGCTCTGGCAGCGGCTTGGCACTAGGTATACATACGGTAATTTCACCTATCCCTTTATGTCAATTATTTTAACAAAAAACTACTTTGATATTTTATTTGTTTTATGAACACTACTTGAACTATACCTGCAGTGCTAGCTATGTTAGTTGATCCCAGGTAAGGTGTTCTAGATAATTTCCCGGAGTAGTGATGCGAATAAGAAGCATGATGGCCGTGCGAGGATGCCGGCCTTTCGATAATTGTGTACGATGTGCCCGGAGGAGAGTAATACACGCCACCCCGGGCACGAGCACGTGCGTCTTCCGCCTCATAGCTCTGACGATTCTCTTGCAGCCACTGTCGTTAATTATCAAATAGTGAAGCAAACATCACCATCTCTTCTGCTATTATATTTATAGTTTTAAGGTCAGATTTGTTCACCGCAAAGAAGTAAATAATGATCATTCATTCCTAGAAGTCGACTTTAAAACAGGATATTCCTGTATGGAGGTCCAAAGCATCAGGATATTTTGGATCGACATATCGAGCGTTATCCCGTTATGTGGACTTAAAGCTTGCCTCTAAGCATCTATAAGTATGGATATTTTTATTTTTCATTTTATCATCGACCTTCCGAATCTCTTTGTCATCGTGCCACTGGCCAAGGACTTCATAGGTTTTAACCTAAAACCACTTAGGTAGGTCCGGTATAGTGCAATCTTTTAAACAGTATTTTTCAAAAATGTTGAAAGTCCGGAATAAGCCCTCTTGTACGATATTTCCAGAGCGCTACGATAAGACCTTCAAACGAGACCTAACAAGCTGTTACAGTAAGCAGACGATGTCTATAGGAGGCAATGCCCGCATTCCATCTCGTAGTATGCACGCTTCTCTGTCATTAGGGTTATAAAGGGGGGTTTGTTTCGATACATCGTCTTTTCGCATTAAAAGTGTACAATTTCCAAAAATATTCGAAATTGAGTTAATATGCGGAATCATTTGGTATCACCAATATCTTTCTCATAAATACTGTCAAAAGAGCGTAGTTTAGTTTTAGTTTCTTTTTTGTTTAGTTTACCTATATTTTGACTACTACTAACAAAATTAATATATAACTTTATCTTACTTTAAAAGACAGATAATGTATCTGGTAAAACAAAATAATAAAAAAATGTTGCAAAGATGATTAATATTAAAAATATCACATGTTAAATCTTTAAAAGACTCTCCTGTAAAATTGGTAAGTTTTGAGATTATACAGTTTTAATGCGAGAAGACGACATTTGTACATGAATAATCTCAGTAATAAAGTTCAAGGTTTTTTTAAATTGAAATTTATAGTTTAATAGTGAAATGATAATACCTGCTGCGAACGTGAATGCCTGGCTAGATTATGTGCGGGTGGATGTTGTGGCGTGGCAGAGCGTGTCCAGCCGTAGCCCTGTGCTGAGGAGTAGGGCGGCGGCCACCGCGAACCGAACTCCGCCAGCTCGGAACCCTCGCCGCCCTCCCCCGACCTCATGCCGGGGGTCACCCTTCCCTCTGTATACAAAAACAAGCTTAAACATTTTAAATCACATATGCTGTTAAAAAATAATAATGGTGTGTAATAGTTGGATAATTATCTTGTATACTTAATTTTAGTAACTTGTTTTTTTTTTTTTTTTTTTATGATTGAGATATTACTGGTGGCCCGGAAGCCTTTCCAGCTTCACCAGGACAGGTGGGCGAGCAAAGGCTCAGCCAAGAGGGGTGGGATTTGCTAACAACTGCCCGAGCGCCTCCGAAGGAGACCTAACAACTCAAGAGCAGTTGCTTCGCGAATGAATCTACTACCGGATCGGAATCGCGACCCACTGAGAAGATCCGGCGAGAAACTCAGCGGGCTGATGCATGGGTTAGGCTGCACGTCGACCTCTTTGTCGAGTTCGACGAGTACAGTTACCGGGGCTCCTCAGCCTGCTCCTAGTGTTAGAGCTGAAGGTATCTAATGCAAGAGTTATTGGATCTGATGGATCCGTAAGGACGTGTCTAGGGCAACGACGGTGACTTGCTCCTGCGTGATCAGGATTCGGGGAGTAGTCAGCGGCGGCAACGATAAGGCGATTATCATGACGCATAGCCTTATCGAAGTAACGTTCCGACACTGACTTCATGTGTTTGCGGATCGATTCGAGGCCCAGGTCGTCGTGTAGGTCGACGTTCCTCACGAACCACGGAGCCCCGACGGCTAACCTGCAAAAGCGGGATTGTAGGGATTGGAGGGTGTCTATGTGTGTGCGGGCCGCGTGAGCGAACACCACACTCGCGTAAGTCATGACGGGCCTTATGCAAGTTTTGTAAAGTGTCACCTTGTTCCGAAGGGACATTTTACTCCGCTTACAGATCATGGGATAGAGTCTGCCGAGAATAAATGCGGCACGATCGCGGACTGTTTTTATATGCGGGCGGAATGTCATGGATGCATCCAGGGTGACTCCCAGGTACTTGACCTTCCTAGCCCAAGGTATAGGTAGGCCGAAGAGGGTAATCGGGGGTGTAGTAACTTGTAAGTATGTATGTTTATATGCAAGGTCATGCGAAAGTCATTTTCACAGACTTCAAGACGTACGATTAATTTAAAAATTCACGCGTATAACGATGATTATACTTTTTTATTTATGTTTGCTCTGATTTATATCAACCTTAACTAGTATCAACAGAATAAAAATATAAAATGTAATTAATTACTAGTACGATTTGCTATTCAAGTGTTTTTTTTTTTAAATCTGTAGCCTTTTTTCCTAATCCCCATGCTCAGTAACAGGTTCTGTAGTGAGCACCGCTAATTTGTATCGCTGCCCACTTTTGCCGCATAGCAATTATTCAACAGTTGATACTCTAACACATTTGAGAAGCCCACTGAGTTTCTCGCCGGATCTTCTCAGTGAGTCGCGTTTCCAATCCGGTGGTAGATTCTGCGAAGCACTGCACTTGCTAGGGGCTAGTTAGTGTGAGTAAAGTCTTGAGGTTTGAGTACCGTGAGCTCACCTACTCGCTCGGTAACGCTGGCATAGCCTCTAAGGCTACTGGCTTAGATAGGAAAAAAAAAACCATTTGAAACTTCAACCTGGCATCCAAAGGTGTTCATTTAAAGCATGTCTATAATCACCCAATCTTCAACTGAAGTTGGGACGAGAGCTTACTCGCCCGCCCATCTATATTTATATTTAAATATAGTCAAAGCGTAAAAAACCCCATCTTCATTAATATTACAATTTGAATTTCACCGAAAAACACCTTAATCCATGAATTAAATGTGCGGTTTTAAGACAAGTTGCTACAACACCGACCAATTTACCAAGTTAACCGAAACGAAACACCTGGGCTCGGTTGGATTTATGTACTGCGGGATTTCGACTCCAATTCCACTCGATAACAATTTTTCACGAACCTGAGCTTCTTCGCAGACGTCCTAAATTTGTGCATAATCTAACTTTGTAAAACTGCTAGTGAAACTGTAACTTTTTCTTGGTTGATTACGATTCTAAGTGCTCTTAATTAAATTAATTTAGATGAATGTGTCTGTAATAAAACAGCTCCTATTATTCTTACTGATTTATCTAGCAAGAGCAGTTTCGTATCAACAACTCCTCAAATACTTATTAAGTAAAACAGTTTTAACAAAAAGAGTCAAGGACAATACATACACTATTACTTTAAGTGTAATAATTACTTGCTATCACAGTATAAATTGCATTTAGTGGGGTGATAGACGTAAGCGTCCGGTGTCGCACGATCACTCCACGTCCGGCCGCCCGAGCTCTTCCGACGTCGAAATGTTTATAACAAAACGAAATGCTTAATGTTATTCGTAATGTCTTCTGATTAAACTAAATTTTCTATCGTCGCCTTCATTAGACTGCTCCAAAAATGGCATGTTCTTCGATTGAATGTATGTTATGTATAATGTGAATGTACTTATCTGTAAATATCGACGCTTGAAAGGCAAACGTGACTAAGCGACAATAACTGCTTTATACAAAAATGATAGACAATAACCATATTCGATGCCCAAAAAAAATATATTTCTAGGTTTATTGAAATCATTTCAAACCTACCACTAGATTGGTTAAAATAGATTTTTTTTCAGGTATTTCAACTTTAAATTAGTCTACTGTAAAGTTCACGCATTGTCGCTTTGTCACGTTTGTTTTTCAAGCGTCGATTATGTTCTAAGGGAACGGCTGGAAGTCAAACTGCTAATAAACAACTATACTGTATACTATTCGTTGGCCAGGACACACAGGCATACATTTAGTAAGCTAGTCGCTTAATAGGCTCATAAATTGGAAACTCTTAAAGTAATACAAAAGCATCTGGCGAATGCTCTCCTCGTTTCCACTAGAGCCAAGGAGGGTCTAAGCGTCACCTGTTTTATAAATTACTCACATTACTTAAAAAATATTTTTTTGTACATCAATTCGAGATTAATTGCAGTTTAAGAGATTTTATTTGCATCAATCTTACTTACAGTTATTACTTACAGTTGTTTAGATTCGCATTTTTTTTTATTGCTTAGATGGGTGGACGAGCTCACTTCCCACCTGGTGTTAAGTGGTTACTGAAGCCCATAGACATCCACAACGTAAATGCGCCACCCACATTGAGATATAACTTCTAAGGTCTTAGGTATAGTTACAACGGCTGCCCCGCCCTTCAAACCGAAACGCATTACTGCTTCACGGCAAAAATAGGCAAGGTGGTGGTACCCACCCGCGCGGACGCACAAGAGATCCTACCACCAGTAATTACGCAAATTATAATTTTTGCGGGTTTGATTTTTATTACACGATGCTATTCCTTCACGCGTGGAAGTCAATCGTGAACATTTGTTGAGTAGGTACGTATTTCATTAGAAAAATTGGTACCCGCCTGAGATTCGAACATTAACATCATTTATCATTTTAAAAATTAACTAATTTATAGTTTTAAGCTATTAAAATAGGTGATTCTAGATATCATGTCAGGACAAAGTAATAAATAACTATATGGGTTCTTGATACGTTTGCACATTTTTAAGTTGAATGAAACATGAACATTAATTTACTGAAACTGAGAAACTATACCTGAAATCTTCAATTCTTTATAATTCACATCTTTCAGAACAAGAGCTGTACTGATTAGATTTTTATAATGCTAAAAATGTTCAGAAAGTTTCGCGGGAAATTGATAAATTCGCAAAACGATGAGTTTCAACGTCTATCAGATCAGTTAATTTATATTTAAAACTTTAATGAAGTAAAACATGCACAACCACTGACTGAAAGGGGACAGTTAGGACGTATATTGCTAACAACTCCAAGAAACCCATGTCGTCAGTTGCATAACCTCCGCACTGCAGATAATTCTCTTAATGATTTCAATAATGTTATATAATAAAAAGAAAGAAATTCGAAAACTGTGTTACAACTGTCGTAAAATGTGTTTACTATCGCTTCAACAACCTTCAATGGACTTGGCATAAACATGTATTTAAATGTTTTATAGGTATAGTTACAAGTTTTTCATGACATTCTTTTAAAATACTTAAGGGCCTCACGAGTACATATTATCTTTTGTTTCTTCATTGTTTGCGTTCTCGTTAAATAAACTAATAATTGATAACAAAATTACAAGAAAAAAGCTGGAATCTGCAGCCTTTTTTTTAACGGTGGGATGTCCGTTTACGGTTTCCCGGTCGAGAGGGGTAACAGACCGGGTTGTGCTGGACTCCAGCGCTTCCAGACAAATAAAAAAATTAAAAAAAAAACAACAGAAAAAAAATTGAGAAAAAAGAATCTGCAGCCTAAAAGCAATGTTATAACATCATTATAATGGTCGCTTAGGAATTACGTAACGAATAAAAGTATTCGTTAATCTAAAAACACATCGCATCATCAATACGTACGTACATACTTCAGAAATTCAGAACTATAAGCAACAACACCACATTAATACAATACGTTTCAAAAAATTCTATTTTTTTCTGTGAATTAAAGACGGGCTCTAACCCCGTGGTAGAGCTAAACTGGCCCAGACCTGTCTCCACATTACCACGATCACCGGGCTTCTCAGCCAGCTGGGAATTCGAAGCTCGCCCAGACGGCGCTGCCAACTCGAACCCCCAGTATACCCTGCAGGGTTAGAGCCAGCGTGAGCTCGGAAATGCTCAACCGTCACCCAGTTTATCTTTCGCAAGCCGTGTGTTTACGGCAACATCAAAGTAGTAGTCTTTTTAGCTCCAAACTGGCAGCGGAGTTAACCCGAAACATTTATTGGATCAGGGTTTAAGCGAGATCCCTATCCCAGCTCCCAACTCGAAAGCGACTTATCGCTCTCTCTCGCGTCCATCTGCTTCTACAAGTCGAGCATCGCCCGTCACAATGCTCGGTAGCGACTAGTCAGTACCCATTGTGTGACGAAGACATGACGCTGCCCTTCTCATACGTGGCACTGTGTTCTAGTTCCACTCACAGTAATGGTACTCCGGCATCGGCTCAGCTCCGAGTCAATGCAAGTATTGCCCGAAAAAGCTCTACTTCACTTCGCCATTTTCAAGATAATGTATTAGCCCTATTAAGCTTAGTATAGAGGTATAAACCACACCACTCCCATGTAGAGACGGCATATCGGTCTATAGCTTCAGGCACTTGTTTAACATTAGACGAGCCTTCGGCTATCAATCCATCTTAAGCAATTAAAAAGTTTTGAGATGGCTATATAAAAGGAGCATATGGGAACAACTCGTTATTTCTCTTCTGCACTGTTTCATTTCAGCCATGACGTTATAAACCCTGTTTTGTTACTTGACTACTACTCTCACCATAAAATTTTGAAAGTTTCGATCTTAAATTAATTCAGAAAGAATATTGTAAGTCGGAGGCTTTGACAATTTCACTTTTTTTTATATAAAAATAACTTTAAAATTTGTAATACCATTTCACGTAATAAAAGGAAATCGCATGAGCGAACCCATTCACTTGTAATAATTTATCTCAACCAACTCAAAGACAGGCCCTGGCCAGATGCCAAAACCTCAGCGCGAAAAACTTATCTGTACTTTTCTAGCATCGTACCACTTTCTTTCGAAATACATTGTGTCTTGATTTAATAGGATTCGTATCTATCGCATGTCGAAATCGATGTCCGAAAAAATGATCGGCTTCCAGTACACCTCTCAATTTGACTAATACTCTCGCAATTCGATTCGTAGCATCTGTGCGTTTTCCTATATACCATAATAAAGTTGTTCTATATTTAATAGAATGACGAAGATAATGATAGAATAATCTAGAAAGTTTGTTTATGTGAAATTGCTTAAATGTTGCAAAAGCCACAAGCAATGAAGAACTGGTCGTCGATTCGATACTAATGATATCTGTAGGTTTTTTTTAATCAAAATCTTGAACTCAAATACATTCATTTTACCCCATTCAGAGACTCGATTCAGTTTTTCTCTGTACTCACAAGTCACCAGTTGCAGGAGTACGGATCCCAAAATAAGCAAATGAAACTTCAAATTCGATTTGTTAAAACACTTCAAGCTAAGGAGGCTGCGCCTCGCAGTACAGACGCCCCCTCGCTCACTCAATTCCACAAACGCTTCTCGAGACATAATTCGATTTCCTATTTACTTTCCCGAAATAACCAGAAACGTTTACTTAACGAAATTATAATATAACAAGCACTCGTGCAATTTGTGATAAGTGATCAATCTAACCACTATTCCAGTGAAGTTCTTAGGAAGATAAACTTCTCCGTTTTCTTGTGCCATAAATAACACTTCTCTTTGAATCAAGTACATATGACACGTAATAAAATTTTGTATATGTAGGTTTATTTATTTATTTTAAAACCTATAAATTTGCCGCAAAATATATGAAATGTATAGAGTCAACGTTCTCAAATTCAACATATGAATTCATTACTAGCTCCAAATGAACAAAAGCAAAATAGAATAACTAAATTTAAAATAAAATACCTTCGTTTTCGGGAATGGTTTCAATAATGTATGTATATATGTACGCACACGTGACTTTCAATGAAAATTTAATGTCTAAGCACAACGACTTCTTATTCCTTTTCAATAATAATTTTGAAATCAATATCAGGGTCTATAATTTCCTAATTAAGTTGTTTATATATATATATATATATAAATTAACATAATTTCACTAAAAATTATCATACTCTATTTTATAAAAGCTTTCTCTTTTAAAGAATACATAATATCAAATTATTTTATCTCTTGAATACATATTTCTAGAAATAACTCTTTATTAAGCCATTTTGGATTAGGTGTCATCACAGTAACCAATTACAGCAGTCCAATGGTTCGGAAAACGAACACGAACCGGACACAACGAAATGGAAAATTTTCATGACATTCACTTCAGATAAGCGTTTCCCGAGCATGCAAAATAGACATTTGCGAAACGTAACGTATTTCACTGTACCTAAGCCCCTATCCATAAAACTCTGTCCATATAAACAAACTAAATATTTTTCCGTAAAATCACTACATTAATGGGGGTATTATTTTTCAACAACATATTTCAATGCCATACCATATACGGGTATATCATTTTCAATATCATATTTCTGATTATTAAATTCAGGCATAGATTTGAAGTTCATGAACTACCAATAGTTCTATATATAATAAACATTTAGCATGTGTTCACTGTGTTTGTTTAAATCCAATGAAAGATAAGTCCATACATACCTTTTTTGTCGTACGGATTAGTAAACGACATTATGTAGATTATCGGTTTTGTTGACACGAAAACGGAATCGCTAAACTAGAACCTTACAGTCAAAAGACAATAGACATGGAGGACATTTATGACGTCACGGGAATGCCAGGCTGAGGAAGGCGGAGGCCGCGGTTCAAGGGCGAAAATCTAGGTCAATGGGACACTGACGACTTCGCACTACCGGGCTTCTTCGTTTAGCGACTTAACAGCGATCTATTTCCTGATTAGTTTGTCATTCCATTTCGAGGCTTTAGTGTCATGTTCAATAGTTCAGCTCAAGAGGTTATTTCATATTGTTGTTTGGAGTTCGATGCTTATTTTTCAAGAGCGAGCATCAGTTGGAAAATATCATTGATAATTTACAGAATTGCTCTAAACTAACTAAATCAACTAAAAATACATAAATAGACAAAAAGTGAAATTCACATTATTAAAAAATTACAGTGGCAACCAATTTTTCGTAAACTAAAGCAAATCCATTATACTTTTATCAACGTTTTTAATGACCTAGAGGTATATTTTAGTTATTGAGTTAAAATATTAATTCAAAATATGTAGGCATCGTTTTCGTTTATTGCTTGACCAATCGAATGGAATTTCCGGTCGCTGGGCAGAGACAAAGTTTCCAATCGACTAACGTATTCTGCTATAGATCAAAGAAAGCCTGTTTCGTAACGGAAATTAACGTTTTTCCGTCGATTATGTTTTTCGCTGCGATTTTCACATCCAGCCCCACCCTAAAATTACTTTAGGAGTATTTCAAGTTAATACACCTAATGAAGTTGCGTGTATGAGAGCGATTTTTATATTAAACTAGCTGACCCGGCAGACTTCGTAGTGCCTCAATCGATAAATAAAATACCTAAACCTTTGTATAAAATAAACTTAAACCAAACAATAGGAATCCGTCTGACGGGGGACACATCAAAGGGAAAACAAATATATTATTTTTATTTAATTCCGAGCATTTTCATATTTATCTACCTTTTAAACCTTCTCTGGACTTCCACAAATAATTCAAGACCAAAATTAGCCAAATCGGTCCAGCCGTTCTCGTGTTTTAGTGAGACTAACGAACAACAATTCATTTTTATATATATAGATAAGTATTTAATGGTGAAAGGCATATCATATAATGTTATATTTCATCTGACGTGATTTTTGTCCAAAAAATAGGTATCTCATAATTTATGCACTGAGTTCGTAGATGATTCTACGCTGTGCTTTGTTTTAAGCTACATTAGAATTAGTAGAGGAGCTCTCGACCTTATAATTCCTATAACACTCAACCTTATAATTCATATAAGATACCCATACCACTATTGCATCGTCATCTAAATTATATTAATAAATATATTATATTATTTTGTATTTATTTCTTTTATGTTTAATTAATCACGGCTATAACGCATAAAACTTATACTGTTTATGACTATGATGCTTATGTGGGCCAAAAACTTTGTATTTCCATAATCTTTAAATACGTAGCAAAACTTTATTTATGTTTGTGCCAAAATGTACATCTCACATTCAATAGTAAATATGTAAAAGGGCCCCTAGTTACAAAAAACAGTACAACGTTTTCTCACATAAAAAGTTTTCCGTAGCCTTTAGATTACTTGGCCGGTGCGTGATTTTCCGGTGGCGTGCCCAATTATTATTTACAAACTTAGGTAACGATTTCTTTAGAGGAAAACGCCCTTTTCATGCAATTTCATGAGTCATTACGTCGCACAGTGGGTCGATACTGTGATTTTAGTGACTTAGGGACCAACTTTGTTTTTTTAGAATTTTTTTTATGTAGATAGATAGAGCTCGTTAATCTCAATAATAATTGTTTTGGGCAAAAATTACAAAAACTTTATAGTTTGGTCAGAAAAATGTGTTTTGTGATTTTTTTGTATGGAGCGGGTCACATTAAATTAAATTCCTGCTAAGTACCGCGAGGTCCCGCTTTGAAACTTTATTTTCCTTATACCTTGTCTAGTCTACTATCATTTGATGCTATGAACATGTGCATAAAGTTGCAACTCTGCCAAATAAATGGATCGAAAAAAATTAATAAATACATAGAATAAAAACCTTTATATTTTTTTTCGTAAGTGCTTTTAAGTTAAATTTGATATGGATTAGTAAGTAAAAGCACGTAATGATACCCATAATTACATAATACCTAACAACAATATATTTAGTAGGTCTCTAATTAAGCAATCTCTCTAATTATTAAGATAGTTAACATTATTTAATGAAGATAATTCGTTAAGTAGCCATTACTGGGTAGTAGAAAATATAGTAAACATTTGTTTGTCTCTGGAAGTATAAAGTGACCATGTTTATTATATACTAACTAGTGTTCGTTTATTCGTACTACTACTAACATCTCGTGATTGTCGTTGTGATCTTGCTGTTTCCGTTATAATTGATAATTTTGTTTTTTTTTTTATTTTTTTTATTTTTTATTGCTTAGATGGGTGGACGAGCTCACAGCCCACCTGGTGTTAAGTGGTTACTGGAGCCCATAGACATCTACAACGTAGACGCGCCACCCACCTTGAGATACAAGTTCTAAAGTCTCAGTATAGTTACAGCGGCTGCCCCACCCTTCAAACCGAAACGCATTACTGCTTCACGGCAGAAATAAGCAGGGCGGTGGTACCTATCCGCGCGGACTCACAAGTGGTCCTACCACCAGTAAACAATTGTGTGTTAACAATTTAGGATTATTTATGATTTTAAAAGAGCAACTACAGTCGCTGTCTGATAATAAAAAACTCTTTCAATTCCTACAAAATCAAATAAACGCGACCGAAGAGAAAAATGTTGAGCTCCAAAAATTCAGTACGCAATTTTGTTCAAATATAAGTGCAATATGGAAAAGAAGTAGTCGCATGTTAGCACAGTTTATAAGAAAAAAATGTGATTGGTTAGAATGTGCAATAAACTGGCCCGAAGGAATAATACCTGAAGCTATCAACACTGCACATGAAAGGCTCGAGATTTCTAATACTGAAGATGTTGAAAATGTACCACCCTCAAATGTACTACAGAAGCCTCGACATCTATTTTTGCACCTCAAAAACATTTGAAGAATTGGGATCCAGGCAAAAACGAAGACGCACTGAACAAATTTACCAATCGCTTTCGTTATCCCCGGAT